>PVJC01000891.1:0-106871 GCA_004026665.1 Murina feae | reverse complement strand
GGTGCAGCCACTGTGGAGAACAGTATGGAGTTTCCTCAAAAAATTAAACATGGATCTCCCTTTTGACCCTGTGATCCCACTTCTGGGAATATATCCTAAGAAACCAGAAACACCAATCAGAAAGGACATATGCACCCCTATGTTCATAGCAGCACAATTTACCATAGCTAAAATTTGGAAACAGCCTAAGTGCCCATCAACAGATGAATGGATTAGAAAACTGTGGTACATCTACACAATGGAATACTATGCTGCTGTAAAAAGGAAGGAGTTCTTATCATTTGCAGCAGCATGGATGGAACTGGAGAGCACTATGCTAAGTGAAATAAGCCAGTCAATGAAAGAAAAATACCACATGTCCTCACTCATCTATGGATAATAATAACCATTATAAACTGGTGAACAAAAATAGATACAGAGGCAGAGCAGCATCAAACAGACTGTCAAATTACAGCAACAAGGACAGGGACGTTGGGGGAGGAGGGGTAACAGATGAGCCAAGGGACTTTTGTGTATGCATTTAAGCATAACCAATGGACACAAAACACTGGGGGGAGTAGGGGAGGCGGGGGGGAAGGGCAGGGGAAAAAGAGATATATGTACTAATCTTTGTAAAGCTTTATGTAATTAAAAAAATAAAAAAATAAAACAAATAAAAAAATAAAAATAAATAAATAGGTCAAAAAAAATAAAGCAGTGTTAGAATACTAAAAAAATAAAATAAAATAAAAATAAAATGGGAATTACCTGGAATGGAGTCTCTGGTTGCTTTGCATTTTGGCCATTATGGCTCTTGATGTATTTCTTTCTCTAGGAAAGGAATAAAAGTGCTGCATTCACTAATGACCAAATTGGTCGGTTCCACTCATATGCCCCACTCTGCCTCTGTACCATTCAGTCCCCTCCAAGTTAATCTATTGTAAAATTAGATTGCAAAAATGGACGCAGCCGCCGCCACCATGGGACAATGCTGAAGGACTCACGGTGTCAGCCCCACTAAACTCCCCAGTGGAAATCGTTACACAATTCATTTGCAGTGTCACCCAACTCCCCAAAGAGCTTAGCTTCCTTTTCAGTCCCACTTATCTTTTGTAAGTGTGACCCTTCGGTTTGACAGCCCTTGAGAAGGTACACAGTTTTCTCTGGATGGTGAAGCCCCCCTCTCCAGGTCTGCATCTTAAATGGCAGAGATGCAAAAGCATTTCTCTCAACAGTTTCGAATTCATTTCTCCATTATGTAATCATGCATAAACCGAGTAGTGCATCCAGTGAAGAAGAGAGGAAGAGAGGGGTCGTCAGGAGGTGTGGGTTCCAGTAGAATTTAAATAGCTACTGCACTTGCAATTTTAAACTGTGAATACCTCCTCTGTTAGCACATTGGACAAGTCAGTTAGATGAAGTGAGTTTTCATGGTGTTGGCGATTGTAATTCAGTGATTCTTAATGTATAGGTAAAAAAAAAACCACCACATTTCAGGAGGTGAGGGCAGTGAAACTTTTAAAATGAATGGGACTTTTTTTTTTTTAAATTAGGAATATGCATTTTCCCAGGGAAAGACTTTTATCAAATTCTCATAGGGGATCACAGCCCATAAAAGGCTAAAACACCACTGTATTCTATCTTCATAGTTTTTAATGTTTTATTTCAAAAGTTGACATCCTGTTTCCTTTTATGAAGAAGAGACAAAAGCACGCACAACACTGATATTCCTTGATCTTTAATTTCTTCTCTCTCATGTGTCCTGTAATAAATGTACAGGAAAGAAATATAAAACGCTACCCAAACTCGGTTAATAGCTCCGAGAAATGCACATTGAGAGTGCTTTAAAATCAGGTTACAAATATAATTTTCAATTTGCTGGGGAGAAAATAGGCAGAAAGAATCCTTCAGAACACAGAATAAATTCATTGTATGCGCATTATCGGCGTTGGTTCATTACGTTCCTTGTTGGCCCATAACTCAGCACATCTTTAAGAAGCAGAAAGTGCACAGACGGACTGTCCCTATTGGTAAGATTGAGGGAGGGGCACACACACTGAACTACTGTGAGCTGCTTCTTGAAGTCAAAGAGGTGCCAGGTGAAGTTTGTTTTTGTTTTTTAAGGGAAGGCATTTTATTAAAAAGTTTGTACATGGCTCTTGGAATTATGGTGATTTGACTGTAGGTAATGGAATCATTTTATATACTGTTGATTTGATACCATTACTGCTAATTAATGAATATATTTAAAAATAAAGCAAGTTATCTTGAAATGGAAAGACTAAGGAAAACATGAAGAACAGACTTTAAGACATGAGAAAAGCTGACATCTTTCATGTACCACGTGAAGTTTTATTCTCTGGCACCACAAAATCCCGAAGGTGAGCAGTGTTATCAGTGAAGGACACTTACGAGATTTGATTGAGAAATTTACAGCTCTTGGGGATTTTTTCCTCCTTTGTGGGGTAATCTGAATGAATGTCAAGACCTGGCCCTGATAGATTCCAGAAAGTATGTCCATCTTAATTTGCGGGGGACCTAAGGGAACTGCTGTATTGCAGTGTCTGGGTCCCTGTCACGTGGAAAGCCTGGAGTTTGTAGGAGGGCACTCTTTTCCCTCTTTAAAATTCTCCATTTCCCACAACTGATTCTTATTATTCTGTGACATGCTGGAAGTGTTGCTGTGACTATTTAAGAAGTACGGATGGATATATTGCTGACTGGCTGCTTACTGGAAGAGTTTCACATTATGTTGATTTTAAGCAGCTTTGCCATTTCCACCTCAAACTTCTCAGGACATTTAGCCTTCCCTCATCCTGAAGTTTCAGGAGTCCCATCAACAGAAGCCACTGAGACGATACGACCTGCAGTGGGTCTGGAGAATTCCAAAGCACTTAGTAGCTGGTAGGGAAACACAGTATTTATTATATGATAAGCTAAGCAATTGCAAAATGAGATTTGGCAACAACAATTACCTTTCCACTAAGTGACTTTGATAGGCTTTGCTCATTTATTTATTTGCCTTTTTTTTTTTTTTTGGCCTCTTTATAGCAAAATAATGGTGTAGTGGAAAGACCCAAATTCCGGTCCCAGCACTTCTAGTCATGGCTGTTTGAACCCTAAGATAGTTCTTTAGCCATTCTGGACTTGCTTTTTCTCACCTGTAAAATGAACATATTATTATCTCTTTTTATGACTTAATGTGGTTAGAGTGTGGGGGAAATCAGAAATCAAATCAATAAGAAGCATTTTAAAGCCAAGAGGAGATTACCCTTTTCCCTGATAGAAACTCTCCCAACATTTCAGACTTAATCAGAAGCCATGTATTTCAGTGGTTCACAGTTCTGGCTCTGGAATCAGACAGGGTGGGTGAGCATCCTGGCCGGACCACTTACTCAGAGGTGATTTTGAGTAAGTCACTTGTGTAATCTGAGCCCCCATCTGTGTAACTTGTCTTCAAAATGAGAGTAATGATAGTTCAGACCTTACAGAATTGGAACATGGATTGATTGAGAGGTCTGTGCCTAGCACAGTGCCTGGCATGTGGTCAGTGTTCAATAGCTGTAAGCTATTGTTAGGGTTCAAGTCCCTTAACCAACATTGTTAAGCATTAGGACACCCTGAAATGCAGCCCTGCATATGTCTCCTGGAATGAATGATAGGTAAGCTGTCATTTTAAGGTGAAATCATCTGGGGTCTGCCGGTTAGTCCTCAATACTCACCTTCTATTACAATCAGATTGGATCTTCAAGTGGTGGCAGAATGCCAGTTTTTCCTGCAGTTCTGTTTCCTGTGCCTTCCAGTGGTATTCAAAATACTTCACAATTTGACTCAAGAAATTTAGCACATCTTCAGAATACATTATTATTGTCATTAGCACATTACCGCCCAAGAAAATCTGTGCAGGAACTGTACCCACAATGAAATGCTGTATGCTCATCAACTTGTGAGTGCCATGCGTATGGGGATGTTTTTGTTTCAGCTTGCTTTTTGTACACCAAAGCTAAACATCAGACACACCCGATGGTGTTTGTTGATCTTGTGACTAACAGAGTTAGCAAAGATCCAGTTAGGACAGGTCAAACAGGAAGAAAGATAAGGATGCCAGTACCGAGAAAAGTCACAGAGGCAATACCTTCCGATAAACGGGCAAATGTGACGAAGATGTCACCAAGCTTACCTTTTATCAACTTGTGTATGTAAATGCATCTGGCAATGAACACATTCCCAACTTGCATTATGAGGGAAGCAATTGAAAGGAAAATCTATTTTGGTTGTTTCCATGGAACTTCCTTTTGATGTGCACTGAGAATAATCAACTTTCCCGTCCAGCGGAAGTCCTTTGACTATCCATCCACATCATTGCTTTCTTTCCTGGTGAATTTTGTTACCTGCGGTTCAGCACCACAGATGATTTTCATGTTACAGGTTTCCAAAGGTGATAATTTCTTGCATTTTACATACTAACAATAAAGCATTGCTCCAAAGTCACGACAGTTTCAGATGCCCACATTGCTTCATCCTTTTGAATAGCATTCCTTCCTCCATGTATATATTACTATATAAAAAAATATAAGAAATTTCAGCCCTGAACCCAAACTAAAATTTCTTTCATTAGGAGGTATGGTCATTATTTACTTGGAAATGAATGCCCTATGGATCCTTAAACCTGAGCTTGGAAAATAGGAAATAATTCACTTTGGCTTGAAAAGGGTGGGGATTTCTTTGTTTCTTTTTATATTTATTCAGGAAAAGCTGACAATCGTCCCACATTAATGAACTACACCATCAATCACGAAGTTGACAATGAACGGAAAAGCGAGGTATATGTCAGGCTGACGGCATATTGCCTTTTTCAGTGAGGGCATGGCTGTTTATAGCACTTTTGTTGGCAAAATTCTTTTTTGCACTGGAACAGGAATAGAAAGAAGAATTAGAAAGGCAGCCAGTGGAAAGAGCTTTACGTTTTCAAATTATGAAAAAAATAATAATAGGGGAACGTTGAGAAATGATTATCTTGGTAGTTTGTGTATCTATCTCACAGAACCTAGAGAGTAAATGGAAAATGAAAGAAAAGAAGGGTTTCTTTTACTTCACCTCATTCTTCAGGAATTTGTCTTTCCCCAAGACCATGCAAAAAAGTTTCAAAGATTATAGACACCGACTGCATTTGAACCCTGAGACTGTCAAAAAAGTAAATTGATAGTAATGGATGTACTCTGCTCTGAGCATGCACCTTGGGTTAACACACACACACTCACTCACACACTCACGCTCACACTCTTACAGGTTTGAACTGGCCATTGATAATGAAAATGGCTTCAGTGGCCTTAGGAAGTGGTAGAATTTTCTCTCTTCCCTGGCTCCCACTCTCTTCTAGTAAGAAGAAAGCTGAGCCCTGGTGGGGTTACCATATCAGGCCCTATTTTGGAAAATTGTGACTTAGACCAAACAGCCATGTGTCCATATCACTCATGAGTGGAGGCCACCCTCACCTCCCTTTTGGGGACAATTTCTCCACTCTTTTTGAAGCTGAACAGCTCTTACCTATGTCCGCTTAATAAGTTGGCCAACAAAGACAAGATGAAGGCAATATTGGCAGCTAATATTATTAAGAATTTATGTGTTAGGAACAATATAGTTGTTACGTCTTATAGTTCTTGCAATAGCCCTGTGAGATGGGGGAACATTGTTACCTTTACAAATAAGGAAATTGAGGTTTGGAGAGATGAATGTTTGTGTAGGGTATTTCACAGTCAATGATTGCTGAGTTATAATTTGTGGGTTTCTCTTAACTACAGATTTCAGTCTCTCCAATGCTATACCAGTGCTTTTTGAACCTTTCGGCCTCATGACCCCTTTGCACTCTTAAAAATTGTTGAGAATTCAAAGAACTTCTGTTTATGTGGCTCATATATATCCATATTCACTGTATCATAAATAAAAATGAGAATTTTAGAAATATTCTTGTTCATTTAAAAACAATAGTAAACCCACCACACACTAACATAAGTAATCCTATATCCTATATAATAAAAGGCTAATATGCAAATTGTCCCCTGGACTGGGAGTTCAACCAGGACTTTGACCAGGGGGCGGGGCCAGCTGTCCAACTGCCCACATCCCCTCACCCTGGCCGGCCCCACCCCTGATCATCCCGGATCAGGGTAGACTGGCCAGACCCCACCTGAGCATGAATTCATATAAAATAAGAAATAACTTTATTTTCTGAAACAAAAATATTTAGGGAGAAGAATGGTATTGCTTTACATTTTTACAAATCTCTTAAATGTCTGATCTAACAGAGGTCAGTATTCTCAAATTTGCTTCTGCATTAGATTGACATATTTTATTTTGCCAAATGTATATGAAGAAAATGCAGCTCCATAAACACATGAGGTTGGGGGAAAAGTAGTGTTTTAATAATGTTTTTTTGGTAACTGAATATTCTTTGATACAACATCAGAACTCAACAGGTGGTAGTTGTTTTTTTAAAGTTAGTTGCAGTGTTTCATCTGAAAACATGTCAATGAACTTTAGGTATTCTTTATATTAAAACCTATTGGTGTATCTTTCCCTTTGAATAAATCCTTTATTATGATTTTGTAACACTATGCATTGGTTATTTGGGAAATAATGATTCATGGAGAAATTCACTGAATCAACGTATTTTATTCTACAATATTAAAATTTTATATTCATTAATATCACAATAAATATAATCAGAAAAAGTTATTAGAAAGCTGCTATTCCCATAATTTGTGTATCCCAGTTTTCCAAAGTCCCAATTTTCACTGGAGAGCTTGAATTTTATCATTGGCAACACATGACTGTCAATTATTTTTCTTAAAGCAACAGTCTCATTTTGCTCATATGTGAGAGGATGTTTGCCAGGTACCCAAGTCTGAATAAGCATTTATAGTCAGTTGTACTTGCAAGTAAATATGGTGTTTTGTAAAACAAAAGGACTAGTTCAGCTCACAATCCTAACAGTTGCACAAGTACCTTACCTGAAACATAATTGTTGTCCTTCTGCCTGCAACAAAGTTTTGTTACTTCCCGTTTCTCCTCACAAACTATTAAGAAGTCATAGAAGGGTCAAGATGTTATAAAATTTAATATTTTCATAAAGTTTAATAAATTAATAATTTTTACTACTTCATCAAGAACATTCTTAAGTAAAATGGTTTTTTATATGGGACATGTGTGTGTCTCTGTGTGTGTTTGGTTGTGTTTACTGTGAGTTCATGATGGTGAAGAATCTAACAATTGCTGAGTACAGTTTGGTGCCATTGCCCTATTCTCAATAAGCTATCATCATTGCTTTGCCTGTCATTGCTTTTGCATCTTTTATACAAATGTCAGCACAGTTTTATTAGGAAAATAGTTTGGGCCTCATGTATCTCCTAAAAGAGACTCAGAGACCTTCTGGGTTGGAACCTGGTGGAAGGGGTAATGGGGGCTAAAAGGGGAATTCAACAGTAAAGTTCAAAAAAAAAAATCACACACACACACACACACACACACACACCCTAAACCTAGCAACCAATTTTGAAAGACTCTTAAAGAAAAGGCCTCATCTTGTTGAAGTGAAGGCAATTGGAGATTTTTATGGAAACTAATGATAAGTCCTAATATGCTTTTTGAAGTTATCCTTCCATTGTTTGGAATGCCCATTGGCCATATTTCCTATTTGTGGGGCATTTCACAAACTCAGAAATTGTCTATGTCTGAGGCTACAACACAGATAGATGAATCTCAGAGTCGAGCCTCTGGGTAACAGCTGTCAAAATGGGTCTTTCATTCTGTTTCTTTTTCTGTAAGAATATTTTTTTTCTTTCAAAGAGAAAATGAAATAGAAAAACTCTTGTATGTGCTTGAGGTTCACTCACTGCAATCTGAGAAGCATGGTGTTTGGGCTAAGCCTTTGAAGCTTCCATGGCAGAGAAGTGCTTAGGATGTAGGCACTAAATTTTTCAGGTTGTGGATATTTTCTCAGTAGTAGGTGAAACGCCTGCATAATATACTTGCTATCTGGCACAACTGGGGAATTGAAGGTTTGTCTGATGAAGTCAACAACATTTCCCAAAGTGTGCTAAGATACCAGTGAATGTACCAGCATTAGCCTGTAACATGATTTGAGGAGACACATAGGTCATTATATCCCTATTTTTATGGTTGTCTTACATGTATTTGTTTTCTAAGTATAGTTTTCTTTGGAAATAATTTTACTTAAATGAAGTAATTAGTTTAAAGTAGAACTAAGTAAAGGAGAATAACGACAGTAAGTGGATTGCCAAAATGTTATACAAAGGGTTGAAGTTTGAGGAAGCTGAAATAGTTCAGACATGTTTAGTGCATTTGGTTACTTACCAACATTATTTGTCGAATGCCTGCTTATTCTAGGTACTATGGATTCTGCAGTCGATAGTATAAACAAAGTCCCTGCCGTTGTGGAACTCCCATCCTAGACGAGGAAGTAAATATAACATATAATATGGGGTGGCTAATGTTATAAAGAAAACTAAAGCGGGATTTGGGGCTAGGACTTGAAAGAGGGTACTATTTTAGAGAAGGTTGAGGGAAAGCCTTGTTGAGAAGGTTGCATTTGAGGAGAGACTACATTGAATTGAATTTAGTTCATTTTAGCAAGCACATGCTGGGTGTTTGGCTCCAGAATACAAATGTAAATAAATGGTCAGAAAAGCTCAGAATTGGGGGGCAAAGGTTATAATTACAATTTAATTGGCTACATAGGATACATTTAATGGTGATCTATAAAGAGGGATGCTTTGGTACCACTGAGGAGGGGAATGGCTATCCCAAGCAGTGGGAAAGGTGGTCACGGAAGGTATCCTAGAGGAGGTGGCTGCCTTGAACCATGTGTTTCAGCATGGGTAGGAGTTAGCAGGGGAAGGAGTTGGTGGGAAGGTGAGGTTATTTACAGCAAAAGAAACAGCATGTGCAAAGGTGAACAACATTCATAGTAGGTCAAATCTGGATTTTGAGCGCCTGAGAAATAGATGGAGGGTGAGCAACCCTAGCTTTATGGATTAACAAGTTCTAGAGAATTGGAAAGTGCAAAATACTTACTACTAACCTATACAGAATGCACATTGTTTTCTTTGATTCCAAAAGGGGCTAAATGTCCAGTACCTCTCTGGTCTGGATTCTGCTCTTAAGAGGGCCCCAGTTTGGTTCTCCCCAGCCATACTCTGCCCTATGGGATGAGAGGTCCATGGAACCACCTGGAACCTACATACCTTGAAGATCACACTCAGAGTTGTTTGCACCAGGAATTCAATGACCCAATGGCCCCGAGTTCACTTTCAAGGCCTGTGTGGGTCTCTCACATGGATCTGTCTTCTTGGTGTATGCAGCCTAGTCTTAAGAGAGTGGATGAGGAGCTGTTTATAGAAGATAAGGAAGAAGATTGGATGTGAGGGTTGCAGTGTTCATATGTGTTTGCAAGGCCCCTTGAGATGCTGATCTGAGCCAGAGTTGGGAGAAGAAGGGGGCAGCATTCTGTTGCCACCAAGGTCTTGAGTGGAACTTTGATGAGCATAAGGATTCTAAAATCAAAGTTGGCCTTCCAGGTCATTAGAAAGGAATATTCATCAAGGCGGGGGAGGTGTAACAGATTTCATTTAAAGTTTGTCTTACAGCTTTGACATATTTAGCCATGTAGTATGTGAGTCTCCTTTCGTAAAGGATGGGCCTGAGTATCATAATTCTTTATATTTGTTACCTTTAAACTAGAAATACAGTAATAATTATAGAGATCACTTTCTAAGGCTATTAAACAGACTTATTAAAAATGAAGGTTTTTGGGAGAAATCGTATGAACATGTGTCTCAATTTCCATAATTTCCCTTGTCTTTGGCCTCCTCACTACCTCATAAGTTCATATCTAGAATTAAACTAAATAGTTAAGAATAAGCTCATATTTTGAAATTGCTTTTTAAAAAGCAGGTTTGGAGAAAGTGAAAGGAAACCCTACATTGGGGGGGGGGCGTAAAAGAAGCAGTTTTCAAAATATAAATAATAATTTTTGTCATTAACCTATAGAATGAGAGTTAATTATAATATTTTATAAAAAGTTGGGAAAAATTATAACAAAACCATCATTAACTTATTGAGAAAGTATGTCAAGAAATGTTAAGCTTACAAGTGATAAAGTCCAGAGTATATTTCTTGATTTGATTAATGAATGCTAAGTACTTCCAGAAAAATTCCTTTCTAGATAAAAAGATCCAAGAAATCAGCGCGATCATCAGATTTATCTAATAAAAGAAAGGGCGTAGGAAAGAGTGTGTTCCAGATAAGTCCTGTGTAATACTCCTGAAAGCCATGAGGTCACCAATAAATTAAAGTTGGATTTGAGGCCCAGAATCTGTTAGAGTCCAAGGCTGGAGGCCAGACTGCCAGAAGCAGGGCTGAGATCTTCAGGGAGGCTGACTCCTCTTGGTTGCCGTACTTGATGCATCAATGCACCCCTGGAACCCAGTAGGTTCAAGTTAACACATTTTGGGAATCTCTATGCATCATGCGACAAAATTGCTTTGTGTGTCTCTGACCAAAGGTGAGATCATTTTTCTTAGCTCATAGTTCAGGCTCAGGCTGCCCTACCCGTAGGTGGAGTAATACAGAATGAATGTCTGTGCCCTGGGATATTAAGTGGGAGGGAAGCAAAATTTTATCACTTAGCTACTCGGTGCCAGGCAGAGTGCTGTGTTTTTTCTTTAACAGCCTCACAAGGGTCCTGCAAAAAGGACGGAGAGGTTGAGGAATAAATCCAAGATCCCAGAGCTCCACCAATGGCAGATCTTGGAGTCCTATCACTGTCCATGTAAGGCCTATTATAGACTCTTCCCTCAGCACCATGCTGAGAGGTGACAAAATCTTTCTTTGCACTGGGAGGTTGTGTAGCCTCCTAGACTCACAAGGCTCAGAAGGACTTGGAGATTCTATAGACACAGAATTCTCCTGTCACTGGCACACCAACTGCCACATTCCCAGCAGGTCTAAGGCAAACATGTCTAGCATCTTCCCCATCACTGAGCTGCTACTCTGCCTAAAATGTTCCCTTATTCCGAATTGAATCTTAATCTCATGCTAAATTAAATATGACCTCAGGAAGATTCCATTTAAAAGAATCTAGGTTCAGATTCTTTTACACCATTTGCAAGTAAGAACCCAAGGACAGTAAGTAGGGTGTTGAGAGAAGCAGAAAAGGGAGAATATGGTCTCTGGAAAAGGCCCTGGCATACCCTTTCCCCAAGTTCATACCACTTGCACCCATCCTCCAAATTCTCCCACCATGGTGGAGAGAATCTTCAAGGCAGAAGCTGACTTTTCTTCAAAGCTTGTCTAGAATATAAGGGGATTCCTTATTGGACAATGCAGAGGGATAACCAACCACAGAGCAGTGACTTCTCTTAATCGATGGCTATTTGTCTGCCATAAAGCTTTTGTCTGCTCTGTGTTGCTGGAGACCAGAGCATGCCTCTCACATAATTGATGCATTTCTAAAATGTTCAATCTAAAGTGAATTTCAAAAATCAAAATAAACTAAAAGAACTTGCTTTCTTATTAAGGATTTTTTGCATGATGGAAAAAATCAACTCTAAATTTTCTGCATTGTTAGTTCGAATGTTCAAAAATCTAAATGGACTAGGGAACTTATTAGTTAGCACTGTCTAGAGTAAAGATTCTTACCTAATAAAAAAGTCATTCATGAATTTTCTGCTTTATTCATTTGAGCAAAACTGTGCTTTTTGTTTGTTTGTTTGTTTTGCCCTACTGGGTCTCTTAATGTAATGGTGTGTTTTAGAATTTGAGGTGGCAATGAATTTCTGATAAAATAACCATTCAAATGATGAAATGTAAAATGGTAATGCAACATCAGTCATTCTCATTATAAAGCATCAAGCTAACAGGATATGAATGTTAAAGTCAGAGACAACTTCAGACTTAGAGTCCAAGAAACACATGACTTTACTCAAAAGGAATATAAGTGTTATTCTTGGAGTTCTCACTAGCAGACTAGACCCTGATGTTGGGGAATACTCCACATAGGTTATGATACTCCTTTGCCTGTGGTTTTGTTAGCACAGACCCCTGTATCAAGGCATGTTCAGATTTTTCATGGTGGACTTTGTAAGATGAAGCACCTTTGACTCTAAGGGCAAGAGTTTAAAGAGGCTAATAATGCTGGCTTAGCTGCTGGATTTGGGTGAAGCCATTCTACAAGAATAACCAAACCGTATATGGAACCAGATTGCTCATTTACCCTGTAGAACATTGAGTTAAGCTTTAGTCTATTCATATTGTTAGGAGTTTCCCACTTGTCTCTCCTTTGTGGAAATGAAGGAGTAATCTCACAGTCATTTAATTTGGTGGCCACAGGGATAAGAGAGGTAGCTCATGTTGTCTTCCCTCTGGAGGACATCTGCAGGATTGATAAACCCATCCCACTGCAGGTTTGAATGGCTTACCTGAGGCCTACTGTCTGCCCCTTCTTCCTTGGAAGTGTGGGGAACAAGCCTCAGAATGAGAAGAGAACCCAAGTAAGGTATCTCATTTTCTCATCTGCCTTGACAACAAATGGGTCATTTCTCTTCTCTGATAAAACATGGAGGGAGACATTCATAGTAGCTCCTTCATGTGCTTACTCATTTACCTAGGACAGGCTTACTTTCCTTGACTGGCCTCTTTCTCCCCAGTTGAACTGGAATGTGAGATTTTCAGTCTGATTTGTTTAATTTCTTAATCTCTTGATTTTGGCAATGGTCTGAATTTGTTTCTCAGTTTTACTTTTGCTGGTTTGTGATTGTGATTCTGACTTAGGCTGAATAGAGTCTGAGACAGTGGCAGTGTGAATTGCTTTGCACATTTCGAAGTGCTTTGTCACTATTAAGTTCAAAGCAATCCTTGCTCATAGGATAAGTATCATTAGTCCCATTTCACAGACAAGAAAAGAAAGCTCAGAGTGGTCAAAGGTCCTGTCCAAGGCCATTTAGCTTGGTGTCTGCCTCCAAATAGTAATCCTATTGTTTTCCAAACTAACCATGGTACTTCCTATTATCACTGTTATTGCTGTGAATAGGATTTTTCAGCCAAAAATATTGAGACTTTAAGAAACATTTTTTTCTCTTGATAATCCATTGGTTCAGTAGCTGAACCAGACCCCAAGCCCATACCCCTTGGTAGGCCATACTCAATCCCTAACAAGTCTAAAGGAAACAACAGAGCTCTTAATATACCCCTTAGTGGAGATAAATCCCATGAAATTACATTTCAGCAGCAAAACAGACAAGCACAGTAATTTCAGTGTAAAATGTGCAAAGTCTTATTTACAGAACATCTCATGACGCTGTTCCCAGATGTCTTTTTAAAGAAATTTTTAGTTACATGCAAAGGAACTGAAAACCAGGAATATAATTGGTAAGAAAAGTAAATCTGTCCAAAAAAAACATTTACAACAACTTGATGAGATATATATTTTCTCAGCATCAGCATAAAAGAAAGAACATTCTGATCCAGAAATGGTATGTAAGTAAATAAACTTTAATTGGTTTGACAATGCCCCTTTTCCTGGCATTGCCAAGAATCCTAGCATTATAATTACACAGTTCTGGGCAGACATGTGGTTTCCATTAAGAAAGACTTGTGATTGACTGAGTTCATGAGGCATGTCAGAAAAAACACATCAATGTCTTTATAAGAAGGGAAGAGAAATGGATCTAAATGTATTTATAACTTCACAAGATACACATTCATAAATAGTTTTGAAAGGGCATACATTTCTTTAATTCTGATGAAAAAAAAATCATTAAAGAAAGCCATTTGGGAGCATTTTGGCCTCTGCTTCTGTATAAATTCAACACAGTTACTTGCATTGAGGCAAAAGGGACACCTTTTTGCCCTTACAAGGATTTATTTAAGGGTTCTGTCAGGAAAATGTTGAGAAATGGCTTTACCATTAACAAAAAGATTTTTCAGGTCCTCCTCTGCTAGCCCATGTGGTGAGCCAAGCTGAGTTTATTCTCCGTCAATCCTACCCCCACTCCAATTGTTTAAAAGAAGAGGAAAACTCAGACTTGGGAAGTTAGTAGGTTACTCAAGGTCTCAGAGCTAGTAAATGCTTTTAATTTAAAATGTGTTGCAAAAACATTCGAGGGGGTGAATTGGGGAGGTGGGAAGGGGTGGTTAATCCCTTGCAAATGCCAAAAACTCCAAGGTAACACAGATAAAAGTTAAACAGTTTAAGTTTATATGCAGAAGGATAAAACTGGCTAGGCTGGAGAAGGTAAATTCCCTCCAAGGACATTTTAAACTAAAACCTAATGAATTGTCTTAATCACCCAAAATGACTAAAATATTGAATAGTTTATTTTCTGCTTTTGCATGAATACTTTTAGGATGACAAACATTTTTAGGTCTGCCAAATACTGTCATCTTTTGGCAATAATCACATCTCGGTCTTGATATATTTTCTTGACAACAGAACAGTTGTGTGTGTGTGTGTGTGTGTACTTTTTCTTTTCTTGAAAAACATTTTTGTCAATAAGCAGTGGCAAAACATGTGGCTAAAATGATTATCTTCACAAAGGCATCTCTTACATAAAATATGAGATTTTTCAACTTAAAATACAAACCAGTGACTTCCTCAATGGAATGTCTCAAGCTGTTTTTATAAGCAGCAATTCGGATATTTTTAAGCAGCCATCTGGTATGCTACAGTGGATATGCAAAATATTATAGTTTGAAATTAATGAAACAATGCCTGTGATGCCAGCAATAATAAAAATAACAATGAATAATAGCCACTATTTATCGAGTACTTACCATGTGCCAGGCACTGTGCTCTGTGGTACATATTTAATACTCTTATGAGTACTAGGAGATTATTAACTCTGTTTTACAGCTAGAGAAACTAAGGCTCAGCAGTAAACTCCTCAAGCTTACACAGATATTAGATAGCAGACTGAGATGTATTGGTCTGCTCCCACTCTGACATTATTACTTTGCTGATCTTTCTGTAGTGACTGGATATAGAGGCATTTAGCAGATCCTATGTATAAGGCTCAGAGCTGGGTTATTTTATGGAGTTCTTATACATTTCATTGGCTCTTTTTATCACTTGGTTCATCAGTGCTGGGGACCATGGAGAGTGATGTGTTTCATTGAGATTAGCCCATGTTTAGAGTTATATTATCTACTAGAGGCCCGGTGTATAACATTTGTGCACTGGGTGGATGGGTGGCGTCCCACAGCCTGGCCTGCACCCCTTTGCAGTCTGGGAGCCCTTGGGGGATGTCCGATAGCGGCTTAGGCCTGCTCCCTGCAGTTTAGCGCTGTGGAGGTGGGCAGGCAGCTGCTCTCACCAGCCTTCAGCTCAGAGTACACTGACCATGAAGGGGCAGCTCCTGGATTGAGCATCTGCCCCCTGGTGGTCAGTGCACATCATAGCGACTGGTTGTTCCATGGTTTAGTCAATTTGCATATTACCCTTTTATTATATAGGATGACATAGAAGCCTTAAAAATACAGATGCTGAAGGACCACCTTACAGAAACAGTGCAATGCTCTTATTAGTCTATGTTTCTATAGTTCTTACAGAAAAAGTAAAAATACATTCACTTCTGCCCTTCCAAACAGTATTGCCCATTAGGTGTCACTATGAATAGTGACAGAGAGACCAAGGTGCAGGGAGATTAAGGGACTTGCTTAACCTCGTGCAGCTAGTGTTTGCTTGAGTTAGGGCTAGAAACGAGACTTTCGGACTTTAGCTCATTTCTGTAGGGAATCACATTGCCTCTCAAAACCAAGCTGGGTCCTGTATTCCAGGATTGAACAAGTGACATTTCAGGGAGAGCCGGTCTTCACATGCCCATTATTGGTTTCCCTGCCGTAGTTCAGGCCTGCCTTATTCCAGTAATCTTCTAACCCAGTGGTTCTCAACCTTCTTAGTGCCACAACCCTTTAATACAGTTCCTCATGCTGTGGTGACCCCCAACGATAAAATTATTTTTGTTGCTACTTCATAGCTGTAATGTTGCTACTGTTATGAATTGTAATGTAAATATCTGATATGCAGGATGTATTTAGGCGACCCCTGTGTAAGGGTCGTTCAACCGCCAAAGGGGTCGAGACTCACAGGTTGAGAACCACTGTAACCTGTCACCCCACTTAGTTTCCTCCTCTGATCTGCTCCTCTAACTGCAGCCAGAAAGCTTTCTTTATAGAACAATTCTGATTAGTCCGCTTTCCAACGAAGAGACTTCAGTGAGCTTCACAGAGCCAGGATGGTTGCATGTTGTCACAAGGCCTTCCTGACATGAATTCTGAGCCTGAGTGACCTGGGATGTCCCACAACATGTTCCACTCCAGAAGAAGAGCATCCTTGGGGTATTCAGTTTCTCCGATTATTGACTTTCTACTGCCCTCCCTATACTTTGCACCCCCGCAGACCTCCACCCGTGTGTAGAATCATTCCTATCTTGTACCAGGACATTAATGTTTTGCTTCCTCCTGGAAGTTTCCATCTCTCAGTCCCCTCTCCATTGGCTGCTCTGCGGTTCTGTCGATTTTGGTTGGGACTCTCTCATGTCACTCATCACTTTCCACCCTGCTCTCCAGTTGTTTTTCTGTGTTTTGATCCCTGTGAATACTGTAAGCTCCTCAAGGGCTGTGCCATCTAGAGCACTGCATAGAAATAGTGTGCCCGTGGCACTTAGCACGGCAACCCAGGTGGTCAACAGGTGTCTTGAATGAAGGAAGGGTGAGCTGTAGCATATCTTTGGTGCTGTTATAATAAATTAATGTGTTTTGAATGAATGAGTACATGAATGAATGACTGTGAGAGGCACTTGACCTCTCATGGACCTTTCCAGCATCTTGAGTAGAAATTTTCAAGTAGTTACTGCTGTCCTCTTTTTTTTAGTGCTCACAGCCACTCTGCTCTCATGGCTGTGAGCTGGGTTTGGAGCTACACAAAGGGAGGGAGGACTTTGGTGAGAAGGGCTGCACCCAACCTTGATCCCGGGATGCCTGCATTTGTTTTTAATTGGTGGCGGATTACAGTCATCACCATGACTAAGCACTTAGTTTGAGGGGTTCCAAGAGCCTCACGGCCATTTGTATCCATCATTTGACATGAAGAGGTTTGTGTCTGCTCTCCAGTCTGACAAGAAATTGGCCATCATTTGGCATTTGAGCAGCCGTCTGCTTTGAGGCCTAATTGTGCACTTTATTAACACCCAGAAGCCCAGCCCTCTGCAATGGGGATTGAAAAGGAGGCTTTGCAGAAAACCCTCCTTTCCCAAGCTGACCTTTCCTGTTTCTTTCTAGCATAAGAGGTTCAGTGACTGTGATATTGAAGGCTGTTAGGTGTTGGGGGTGGATAGGAGGACTGACCTGGGATCAGAGAGCCAGAAAGTCACCATGTCTCTGGGTGTGCCTCAGAAGCCAGAAGCAGCCAGAATCACACCTCAGGAGGTTTCAACAATATTTCTCTGGGGCAGAGAGAGAGCCTTAGCTTGTGGCGGGCAAGACTAGTGGCTGCCAGAGGGCATTCTGTTGGAATTGTGTGGAAGCTGGTTCAACTGGAGATACCAGCTGCTGAATGAGGTGAAGGGGAAGAATCCCTTTGAAGAACTATGTTTCCTTTCTTTCTCACTCCCTTGACTCAATTTTGTCCAATTCTAAACCAGAAGGAGAGAAATGGAGCAAACCATTGAAAGCAGGAATCTCTCTCCTGCATAAGTAGGGGCAACCTTAACGCACTATGCACTTCTTTATATTGATATCATTATTGATATGTTCTGAGAGGCAGACTCAGAAGAACAATGGGGCCTATTTAAAGCCTCTTGGGATTGCATCAGCTGGTCCAATACCAACCCTATCCACTACACTGCTCACTTCCAAGGCAGATGGGTCCTTTGGTTATAAGCCATATAAATTGATTCATGACAACCTAAAAAAAAAATAGAGGTTTATTGGAAAAATAAATGGTAAACTTAAAGCCAAAGAAGAACTGATCAATTAGGTAGTGGGAAGGTGAGGATGTAAAGCAGCCCTAGGGACCTGGGTGTTATGATGCAATAGTCTCTCAGGATGGTGCCAGCCAAAGGCCTGGCTCCTACCATTTCCTCTCCAGGGTCCTCTTCTTAAGGTTCAGCATCTTGGAGAGAGTTGGATTGGTCTGGTTTGGATATCAGTTCCTTTAAGATTATGAAGAATGGGCTGGGGCAATTTACAAAAAGAATAATATAGTTACAGAGAGGTGGATTAGGCAGGAAAAATAACAGATATTCATGAGAATGAGCCAGGTACATTGCAAATGGGCTCACAGCTTTTTCCATCTTTCTGAGCAGAGGTATTCATTCATTGCACCCACTATGAGCCCCTACTATGAGCCAGATAATGTGCTAGATGCTGAAAATAGAGAATTTAATAATTCAGTCATTTAGGATGTAAGATGTGCTGCTCCAGAAACAGAATTGGAGAAAATGATGTGCTTCCCCTGGAATGCTGCTCCAGTGAGCTCACGAGACACCATTCCCAAATCTATTGAGTTTGAGACATGCATAGAAGGGGCCCTGCACCTCTTACTGTCCTCCTCTAGGAAGTTCTTCATATTTCACTATCCCAGTTTTCATTCATGCTAAATCACTGAACTGCTTTTAGCAATTATTTTCTATATGTATTTATCCACATAATTTGCAGTATTTTAATTCCAATTCATTTACTTGTCTTCAGAATTATATGTGTGTGTGTGTGTGTGTGTGTGTGTGTGTGTATGTATGTATGTATATGTATTTAATTAATTAATTTTTATTGGGAAGTTAATTGTGTCATAACCCCTATAAATTTTCCAGGCACCCAAGTTCACATATAGTCTTTGTACTTTTTGTGGTCTTCCCTATCTACTTCTTCCTTGAATAGTAATGGGAGACAACACAAGTTATGGAGCCTATGTCTAGCTGTGTGACGTTGAAAGTCTTGTGAACCCCTCTGTGTCTTCTTCATTCTCTCATCTGTCTCTGAGTTCATCCCTGCCCCACCTACTGTATCAGATTCTTGGGAGGATCAAATGAAATAATGGATGTTAAAAGGCTTTGAAAAGTTAAAAGTGTTCTTAAAGCTCAAGGGAGTTTTAAGATTCTGTGGCTTTAGGGTAGAGGACTGAATATGAGGCATGATGACTCAGAAAAGAAAATATAATAGTAGCCCAACTTTATCCAGTGTTTATTATCCTCCATGCACTATGATAAGCCTTTACATAAATATCTCATGTAATGCTCATCCACTAGCCTATATAGGAAATACTAATGCTATTTCCATTTCCCGGAAGAAACTGAGGCTCAGAAAAGTGAAATACCTACCGGTAAGAGCACATAGTTGGTATGTAGGAAGCCTAGCTTTTAAAAAAAAAATTGATTTTTTACAGAGAGGAAGGGAGAAAGATAGAGAGCCAGAAATATAGATAAGAGAGAAACATCGATCATCTGACTCTTGCACACCCCCACAACCAAGGTACATGCTCTTGACCGGAATCGAACCTGGGACTCTTGAATCCGCCGGCTGATGCTCTATCCACTGAGCCAAACCGGTTAGGGCGAGGAAAGCCTGGCTTTTACTGAAAATCTGTCAGCTTTAGCTCCCCAAGGCCCCTGATATTTTTCCAGAATTTCTAAAAATTAATTTATTGATTTGATTTTAGGGAGAGGGAAGAAGAAAGAGAGGGAAAGAGAGAGGGATAGAGAAATACCAGTTTGTTATTCCACTTATTTATTCCACTTATTTATGTATTCGTTGGTTGATTCTTGTGTGTACCCTGATTGGGGATTGAAGCCACAACCTTAGCATATCAGAAGGGCTCTCTAGACCTTTTAGTTTTAGAATGGGAAGCTCATTGTTAGTGCAGGGTTAGAAAAGTGGGCACTGGAATCGGACAGCCTCAGCTTTAAATGTGTCTAACACTCTGCAGCTGTGTGATCCATTGAGCTATTGAGTCTCTGAGCCTCAGGTTCCTTATTGTGAAATGGTGGCGATAACAGTACCTTATTCATAGGGGTGTTTAGCAAAAGTACACACGGAAAGCTATAAAAATAGTAATAATAATCATTATTAATTGGATGGAGAGTGATTAAATTGCTAAGCTGGGGCCCAGACAAGGGTCATATAAGTCTGGCAAATCCAATGAAATGAGAGAGATTAAATTCTTAGGAATTTGCTTTCCCCTTCCCCCACCCCTCTACTTACCAAAGTCCCCAAATCTGTGGCTCCCTTTCTTAATTCAGTCTTCAGATGCATTTGATTTGGTTTGAAGAGTATATGTATATTAATTAGAATTAGAATTAGAAGCCAACATTATAAAATTAGAGGATTTTGCATTCAAATCTGTGTATCTGGCTATTTCTAAAAAATAGAGAATATATAGCCTCTGGCTTACTTACCTGGCTGGCAACCCCTCTTTGCTGATTATAGTTGCTGTCTTTATGTGGGGGTGCCCCTGTGTATTTATCACTCCATTGGCTGTGCTGGACGGAAGAGCAGGCTGATCGGAATGGCTTTGCTGATATGTCATTTCTGGGGTAAGTGGTTATTGATGAAGGGGCTTAAGTGGCATGTGAAGAGCACTAGCCCTGGAGCTAATGCTCAGGGCCCTGCAGTCTGCACATCTCCAGGAGTTTGACTCCATAGCCCACCTGTGCTTGGATTCAGCACCTGAGCTTCATGGGCTCACACGGGACTAGAGTTAGCGATCTGGGCTGTTTGTCTGGGATTTCTGACTTTCCACTCTGATGCCGCTGTTAACGACTTTATTCTCGATGTAAGAAACAGGAAAACAGTGCCTTAATGGCTTTTGTGGATAATGGTGATTTGAGAGTTGTCTTGTCAGCACACTTCAGAAAGTGTATGTGGTTCCAGGACTTTGAAAGAAAGTGAGAGAGGTTTGAAAGAAAAAGAAAAGAAAAGAAAAAAAAGAGAAGCGGAGAAAACAGACATTTACTTGCCTTATATCCTTTTTAGTGGAATATTAGGATTCAGAAGATTTTAGAGGTTGTCTCTCCTGGTGGTTCTCAGCCCTGATTGGATGTTAGGATTTTCTGAGAATCTTTAAAACAAATACTGATGTCTGCTCTCCGCTCCAGACATTCTGAATTAATTGGTCTGGGGTAAAGCCCAGGCATCAGCATTTTTGAAAGGATCCCCGGACCACTGTAGTGCATAGTCAGGTTGAAAACACTGATCTAACACCTTCGCTTTCTGGTCAAGATAAATGATGATCAGTGACCTCCACATGGTCGCAGAGCTGGCTAGTGGCAGAACCATCACTACAAACCTAGGCTGTCAGTTTCTCAGCTCAGGTGCTTGCATTTCTGCACAGGTTTCCTTGTAAACACAATTCCCATAGATCTTGCATGGTTTTTGCCATCTTCTATACCATTTATACTATTTTATTTACTTACATCAATGCACTCTTTAAACTTGAATTTATTTACAAAGGTGACTCTATGATGCTGCAGTAACTGGCAGTTCAGTTTCACAGTAAATGGGAGGTGACCACAGAATACACACAATGAAGAGAAAGCAGCATTGTGACATTTGGAGCCAGGCCCTGATGCCTACCAGTGACTCTGCTAAGCGTGGAGATTGGCAAACATCAGGTGTTCCAGAAATGCCAGCACCACACCAAGACACTTTTCACTGACTTCATCAGAACAATATAGGAAATTGAAAAGGGAACGAACTTCTCACTTTGTGGTTCATGTTACTTAATGGTCACGTACTGGGACCACTAAAATTGTTTTGAATGTATTATTGGTATTGCTTTCTTTGCCTTAAAAAATGATTGTGGAACTTATAAGAAAAAATACTCTGAAGAAAGAGCAAGTCCCCACAAAATAGAAAAATAAAATTTAAGTTTAGGTCATTGGACAAGAGACTTGAGAAAACTAGAGAAAAGAAATTAGAAACCTGACTGTCATCAGGAACAGAACCATAGAAATCGATTTTCAAACCAGGAGGAGAATATCAGCCTGTATGGCGTTGGCTACCATTGGTATATTATTATTGTCAGCACCTTCTGTAGGCAGTAGTCCCAACAAAATGGTCAGCTGAATTTAGAGGAGCTTGAGGTCCATGAAATCATTTGGTCTGGCCCTGCCAAGGCATTAAGGTGAGTTAATTAAATTTTTGACAAAGGCCTCTGAATGATGTTATAAATATCCAAATGGCCCTTGGCAGAGAAAAGATATTCTCCCCCCCCCCCCCCCCCCCCACACACACACTCTAAAGGCTTCCTGTAGGTAATTTACCCCTTCTTTTGGGATTCCAATTAAGATTTGGATGTTTGTGAGATTTATGCAAAACCAGCTGCTAAATAAAGGACCAAATAGTATAACAGTAACCATCATCTTAATTTAATTTTTTGTTACCAAATTTCCATATGAAGAGACAGTTCTGTTTTCCTTTATTTGGTCAAAACACACACACACACACACACACACACAGTTGCAGGATGAGATTCTGCCCGTATAAAGTACTAAAATACTCTCAAGTACTTATAATAATGGCCTAACATGGGCCTGGAACCTATTTATTCTGGGTTTTGGTTGAGCACATTATCTCTGGTGTGGCCATTGCCTCCTCCCTACACACCCCTCCCTCCCACCCACTTGGTAGTGTTTGCTTTCCAAATGGAAATATATGCTCCATGTTTCTTTTGATTTTTTTAGTGACATTGGAGCCAATAGGGAGTCTCATTCATTGGGTCAATACTCTTTGGTACATTTACCTAAATGGCATGTTCCTCTTCATGTCATTGCCTCCATGCAATAATTAAATGTACCTTCAAACAGTATTGAAGGGAGGTCGTCTTTGAGCTTATTGCTTAATTAGTTCAGGTTTGTCCTATAGTTTCCCATCACTGTGCAATCAATACTACTCCAGAGAACATTCCACAATATTGGAAAAAGATGCCTCTTGTGTTCAGAGTTCAGATGGTATTGTAAATGAGTTGTATTGGAAAGAACAAGTCGGTCTTTCAGAGAGCTTGCTAAGTGAATGTGCCTCTTCCAAATACGCATCTGTACATAAAAACCCTCCACGCTTCCCTAAGGCCTGTCTTCCTTTCTGCTTTCATGTCTTTAGGTTACTAAGAATTTCAACCAAATGAAAGATAGGGCTTTTTCAAAGCTTACTGCCACAGGGAACCCTTGTGCTATTTTACTACCTTCTGGGCCATCACAGGAATTTGCTAGAAATGAAAAGCTGATATTTTCCTGAGAGAACTCTGTCCTGGGCTTGAGAGCACAGGGACTCCACAAGGTGTATCATAGATGAAGTGTGGCCTTTAGGACTGGGTGCCAGGGATGACAAATACTGCAAAGATTCAGCCCTATGTCACACAGCATTCATCTTGAATTTCTTTCCAGGCTAATGCTGGTTAAATTAAGAGCTTCATACATAGCATGCTGGGTGGAAGTTTGAGACTATTCAGACCACAGAAATCTATATTTTTTTCTTAAGTATCAACTGGATAATAGTATCTGAATCAAGAGATTATGGATATTTTATTAAGTTACTTTTAGCTAGGGATGAGTTTTCAAAGAGAGCAAGCTGGATTTGTGATGGGAAAATCCAGGTATGGCAAAAGGAATTAGACAGTGAATGCCTTGTCATGGGGATTTTTGTTTGGTTATTAATTCATTTGTGTGACCAATACTTATCGAGTATCTGCAATGTGTTGGGCTCTATGCTAGGATCTGGAGATATAGCCAGAAATAAGGCAGACAAAGTAATGGCTCTCAGGTAGCTTAGTTTAATCTTGTTAATCTTTGCATTCTCACCACCTAACACAATGTCTGACATACAATTAATACCTCCTCAATAAATGATAGTTAACTTGAGAAGATGTATGTATCTCTGTGTACTCAAGTACATCCCCTCCATCTGTGATTTTAAGCTTTGGGCAGCTGCATCTTTGATTGAACCTTACTGTGCAAATAATACTATTAGTAACAATTGTAGCAGCTAATATTTATTTAATAAATGTCAATCGATTTGCATGCATTAGTTTATTGTCTCAGGGCACTTATCTATTTGACCTAGAATTTCTGAAGACATTTCTAGACATGTTCCAAAACCTATTGAACTCATTACAGAATTTCAATTTGTTTGTGGTTCGGTCTAGGCTGCTAGTCACTTATTTTGAATTCTCTTTCCCAAGCCATAATTTGACAATTAAATCCTACATGCATAGCTCATGTTGAGCACACAGTAGGCACTTAAAGGAGGTACTTGTTTGGCAAATTGGAAGCGATTTTAAATAATGTAATCACATCACATCTTTATAGTAATGACTTGAAGTCATCATTCAATCTTATTCTGCTATATATATCTCTTGATTTTTTTTGGTGAGATTCTACAACATTCTTTTGATGAAATATTTAAAACAAAAGCAATAGCAATATTTCTAAGTCCATCAGTGCAGTTCTGCAAAGTAACCTCAGCTTTTTACACTATTTTTCTAGAAGCTTAGGAATTATTTCACATGTAGAACAACAACATAAAACCTCTAAAAATACAGAATTCAAAGTACTTGAACGTTTGTATTTTAAAATTAATTTTTAATGAGTTTTAATATTTTAATATTGTACTGGATTTTAAGAAAGTTGTTCTTGTATTAGACAGTGGTGTACAATATTACTTCATGGATAACATTTAATTAAAATACACTAATTTATGTATTTGTTTATTAGCTTTATTCCTAAAGCAGTGAGAACTTCTGTATGATTTTATGAAAAATGTAAATGAGGGTTTTGGCATCACTAATAATGCTAAATTACCAGAGGTAAAGAATGTATGCTTTCACTTTCATAACTTCATCAAAAAGAACCTTAAGATGTTGGTTTGACATATAATAAAGATCACTTCTCAGTGAAAAGATTAAACTCATATGAAAACAACCTTCTATTTTTCTAATTTCCTTTTGGCTTTATTAGGTTTTACCTGATTTGTTCTTGTCTCAAAACATTTTTCCCTTGTTTCTGTAATTGCAGGAGTCATTCTAATGCAAGGGTATTGTAATAAGATTTTTTTTTAACATTTGGAAATAGTTAGCTACCCTTACTCAATATAGTCCACTTTGAGTATTGATGTAACAAATGAGAAACACCTTATTGAATGGTATATGTTCTTTGCCAATTTTGCTTACCCTTAACTTAGATTGAGATGGGGCCTGGTTTTGGGGAACTTTTGCTGCAGCGTTGTCATCCTTCATATTTTAGAAATAAGCAATAATATTATATAACCTTAACCTAATTATCATGGAACGTACTAGCTTATTTTTTTTGTCTTTTAAAAAAATCGTTTAAGTCTCTTGATACAGGGGAGGAGGAACAAGTGAGAAGAAATAACATGCTCCAGTTTTTCAGAGTTTTATTTAATGTGCTCAGGACCAGTATACAAACACCTATTGTTTTTACTGTCCTGGGTGCCATGGATATGCCTTCAGGAGCATCATGTTTCCAGCAGAAAAAGAAAGAGAGAGAGAGAGAGAGAGAGAGAGAGAGAGAGAGAGAGAGAGAGAGAGAGAGAGAGAGAGAGGAGAGAGAGGAGAGAGAGGAGAGAGAGGAGAGAGAGGAGAGAGAGAGGGAGAGAAGGAGAGAGGGAGAGAGGAAGAAAGGAGATTCAAAATGCATTTAGAAAGCAACAGCCCTGAGATATTTTCTCTCCATTCTTCCTTTGTTAGTTATTTATATTCACACTTCTTCACTTCACTTCGTTCCATAGTAAACAGCTTGCAGGGGGGGGTTGATGTTTGTTAATGAACTGTCAATAAACACATGTTCTCCCTGACTTCTTAAAAAAAAGACTGTTTCAGGGGTGAGCATGCTGGCTTCCAAGTCCTGTTCACGCTGTGGAGACAGACCAAGGAGTCTTGGCTGAGGACCGGCCAGAGCTGGGCGCTGCTTGCCGTCACGTGGTGGGCGCACAGCCTTTGTGCAGGAGGGAAGCGGCAGATTTTGATAGAGTGTGTGCGAGCAGTTATTAGCGAGAAGTGGGGAAGTGTTTGGAAACAGGGCTGCTCGCGTTCCCAACAAAGCTGGTGGGCAAGTCTCTCCGAAGAACAAAAGGCAAACACATCCTCAGGGTGAGGACTTTCTTCTCTATTGACACAAGAGAGACTCAGGAGCTGATCCACGTTGGGAGAGGGGACAAATAATGACATCTCGGTGGAGGGAAGTGGGGTCCGATCAGTTTCTCCTGTCCTTTGGTTCTTCTTTTCTCTCGATAGCTCAAATCTCCACTGAAGTGTTTAATGAAGTTCTGCGCCTGTAAAATACCAGTGGAGAGAAATCTCCGTCATTTGAAAAACTAACTCTTTCCCACTGAGGTCTACCCCAGTGACTGATGGGCAGAGGGAAGAGAAGGATACCATACTCAGGGGGTGGACACAGGCGAGAGGCCAGGAGCATGCTCTTTTGTTATTGGTACAGTCCTAAAACTACACATTTAATGAGAGAAACTTAGACCAGCCTTTAAAGAAAATTATTTATAGCTTCATTAGTATTATTGCTGCCTTCTATTCATTTTGAAACAAATTGTCCCAAGAGCAACAATTCTGGAAATGTGTGCTTTGGGAAAAAAGATGTTGAATTTCCCAGTATCCTTGTCTGGTTTTTTTTTTTTTTTCTTTCTTAAAAATTTCATGCATTGTTAGGGAAGAAAAGTCTAGTCTAACTCACAAATGCATCCTTATTCTCATGTATATTTGATACCGGCCCCAGTCTAATCTGATAAAGTGCACTTTGCCTGTGGTGTCTTACAATAAGCTGGCTGCATTAGTGCCGGGAAAAATCAATACCGATTTATAATTTACCATCGCAAAAACCTATCACTTTTTATGACCCTCCATCCTGGCTCATTAATATTACATTAAAACACACACACCCACTGCAACAGGGGGAAATTGTAGCTTGTCAGGTTTACAGCCATAAAGAAACCCTTAATTGGGCTTAGTTTGGGAATTCAGGCACAGATTTATTTGTTTTCTTCTTAATATATGGTATTTACCTCGGTGGATTTTAGGACGATGCCTCATATACCTCTCTATTTCTCCGAGAAGAAAGAAGAAAACTGCGACACAAAAATTCTGAAATATGCTTGCATGTTGCTCTCACCCCATATATTTTAATTGTACCTAATCATATCCTTCCCTGTTTTTCTCTAGTCTCCAAACGCTTCCCACTTCCTTCCGCTTCCTTTTCGTGTGAGTGTGGGATTTCATTCTCTATGCGGGAGCATTCTAGTTGATGGTATTTCTCTTATCTTTTTGGCTTGTCATAGTTGATATTTATTCCCCCTGGCCCCCACCCCCCAGATCACAAAGAAGCTAAATGCCATCTTTTGCATTGTCTGTCTCCCAAAGAAAGGGTGCATATTTGATAATTCTGCCACAGTGAATGGAGAATACCACACTGACCCTGCCTGGAAACCGGGATCCTCCGTGCTTTTTCCCAGCAGAGAACTAGTGTGTGTCTGTGTGTGTGTGTGTCCGCCACTCTTTCACCTTAAAGAAACCCCAACAGAAAAATTAAACAATGCTCTTCCCTGAACCACGTCTATTCAGCAGCTTTACCCTCATGTGTTTTTAGACTTAAAAGTCTTACATCTAAATTCTTTCCAGATAATGTAAAAAAAAAAATGATGTCACTGTTTATGTTGGCAGCTGCAAGGTGCTCTATTTATTTCATACTATTCAAATAGTTTCCAGGGAATTTTTCCTGTTAATATCATGAAGAACCAACCTTACCCTGTGGCTCGTTGCCTTTCTCTTGCTGCCTGCGAGATGAAGGTCTCCCCCCGCCACCCACTGCTCCCTCAAAAAAGGAGGTAAAATGTGAAGTGCAAAGCAGAGGCGAATAAATAAATAAGGAAGGGGAAGGGAAAGGGGAAATTCAGTGTGTCCTCAAGTGTGCAGTAGATCTGCACCATGCAGCAAATACATGTCGTGATTGGGTTTCTAAAAGACGTCCGCCTCGCCCCTGACTGACAGGGCCTATTGATTTTTTAGGTTTCTGCCGTCATCGGTTTCCAGCCTCACAGCGGCCGCGTGTCGGGGGTCAGGGCGCACCGGGGCTCCGTGAGCCAGCCCTCGCCACTTCCCAAAGTGAAGGGCCGCTGAAAGAAAATCAATCATGTCATAAGTGAGAAGCATCAAAAAATTTCCCCCTGTATGGCCAAGACCCATCAGCCTGTCTCCACTCAGTAGCTAAGGTTAGGCATCTGTCAAGTCAGGCTAGGTGAAAAGTATTAGAAATGCCAGTTAACCCATGGGTAGACTGTGCAGGCCATTCTGGGATGACGAGGTTGGCATTCTCACTTAATTTTGGAGCTGGCATCACCCATTTCCTACCCCTTTAGCCTCGGTGTGTCTCTCTCCTCTCTTCTCCTTTTCGAAGGCAGGAGGAATTGGGGCCTGGTACCCTGTTTACTTATGAACTGGTGAAGAGTCAGAGTGGATGCTTCCTCTTAGTAGACCCCCTTGGGAGGACAGTGCTGTTGTGTTTTTACCAAATTACAGAGCCTGTTTCCCTAAACAAAGCAGATTCCCTCCGCACCCCTCCACCCTGTTTTGTATCTAGCTTTGGAAATGCACATTACCCAGATAAGTTTAATTGTAAAATTAATTGTGCACATCACAGAGTAGGAAATTTTTATTTGACCACGGTGCTGATATTTCTCAACTGATTGGACACTGCATTTTCTTCCTGTTCAACGAATTGGGAGAAAATACATTTTCACTGCTCAGAGAAATGATCAGAAGTATGCTGTTAAAAAAAAAAAAAGTATGCTGTTCATTCTCAAACGCCTTTTAATATTGCTTACATCCCAGATCTGTATGATTCGACTGTATAGTTTGGCAAAGGAAACATTTTTCAGTGTCTAGCTTGGAGAAACTTTTTTGCCTGTGCCTTCTAATTCTGCAATTCGTAATTGGCTAGAATGTCATGATAGATGCTTTTCATGATATAAATTAGATGATGTTTTCTGTGGGAGAATGCTAGGCTTTGATTCATGTATTTTCGAGTGCATTTATTAAAATCAATAAGGTGGGAACGGGTTGTTTTGTTTGCTTGTCTGTTTTGCTGCACAGGAAAGGTGGATGGGAGAACTGGCGGCTGTCAGATTGGCCTCACTTCACTCAGCACCTCTCCTTCCAGGCTTCTCTCTGTGGACACTGGTTCCGGGATAGTCACTGTTAATTTACGACCAGTTTGAGAGCTCCAGAGAAACGCTTCTTTCTAGAAAACTCACAGGGGGAGCTTGTCTGGGTGGAGGGACAGGTTTTAGTATCTCCTCCACTGTATGTGATGACTACCCCAGAGCATTGGAAGAACCCGCAAATGATTGAACTGAGCTGTGTTGTAACTTCCCATAGAGGTACACTCACTAATAAATATTTTAGCTCTCTCTGCTTCAGTGATTATGCTGGCCATTCCATACAGATAAAAAGACAAAATGTTTCTTTAATCAGTACTGTGATGTGAGACCGTTAAGGTAATAGTGCTTGAAACTATTAGAATCTCAAAGATATTGACTGGCTTGCTTTTGGCATGGCAAATATAATTACATTTTTAGGTTACATTTTATGGGTTTATACTAGTTATTCTCACATGAAAGAAATTGCTGTCCAGAATTTTAACAGAGGGGAAAATGATCGAGGTTGAAATCCTCAGCCATCCGGGCGTCAGGAGCTGCTAATATACGATCTAATTGTGATCAATACTTTCTTTTCTAGTTTCTGTAATGACAAGGCTTTTGCAATAAAAACATTACCATCTTTTTGAAATCCACAGGATGATGAATGACCCAGGCCTACATGGGGAGGGGGAAGGGAGTGTATTTTACATTCCTAGTGATTTATTATGGGTTTGGGAACATAGCTCGTGTGAAGTCAAGCTTGGGGAGGGGGAAAAGAGGGATAAAGAGAAAAAGTTCCCAACAAAAAAAATTTATTCTGCCTTAAATGCCTAGGTTTAAGTCCCATTACCACTGATGTGAGCTGAGTCCTCTCATCAAGGGGCATAGGAACCCCTGAGTATTTAGATTCTTTGTGTCACATCACAGGAAAGGAAATAAAGCCAACACAATGAACCAGTACTTTGCTCTGTAGGAATGGCTAGGTCAGCCTAACTCACATGTTGCCTAGAAAGGAACGATTTGATTGGGTCTTGACAATAAATGAAAGCTTGGCTTTAAAGGTGCTCTTAGCCTGTCTGTTTGCTTTTGTAGACAGTATACTGGGCAGGTTATTTCACGTGTAAGGAGGGAAATCTGCTCTTTCATTAAATATTAGGGACTTAGCTCCCTTTGGTGAAAACCAAGTCCAGTCATCTCTGACCTCCTTTTGCCTGTAAAGGGGTGCATTGCTGAGCTAATCAAATCCAGCTGGTCATTTAGACCTGGCAGGTAAAGTTTTGAGGAAGCCCCATGGAGATTTGCAAACTCTACAGTATAAAAAAGTGAATAAAAGTGGTGAAACTGGATCAAAAAAAGTGTCTATGTGAACCTCTGTTCAGCTTCCCTCCCAATTGTTTATGTCCAGTAGTGTTTCTCATATGGCTCTGGTTAAGTCTCCCAGTCTTTCCCTTCTGGATTTCTGTTACAGGTTGACTGTTGACATTTTGCTTCAGGCTGACACTTAGTGTATAATATTACTGATGTCTTTCAATCTTTCTTCCCTTTTTTTCTTTCCTTTCTTGCTTTCTCCTTTCTTTCATTTCATCCTTTCTTTTTTAATTTTCTTTCAAAAACAAAAATTCTTTTGTTAAAAAGAGGTGAAAAAAATATGAAGTCATTATATAGCATTCACAGCTTGGGGACTGATCCAATATATTTTCTGCCGTTCTCCAGACCCTTGCATTTCTTCCAGTGTAACATTGAAGTGAATGGAATTTTTTTCTTTTTTTGGCTATGAACCAGAAAATATCCCATTTTCCTGCTTTGCTAAACACAACTTAAAGTAAGAACTAAATACAAAGGCTAAGGGCTCTTATTCAAACATGTGTTTTCTTTGGTCAGGTATGTAGAAGGAGATGCAGAAGGTATAGAAGACTAGATTTTTACATGAGATTATGAATCATCTCTTTTCTCCTGAATCAGGCTTAATACAAAAGGGATAAAGAGTGTTTTCTCCTCAAATATCCAATTCATCCTATCAGATTTCCCACAATGACTTTCTCCATCCAGGTCTTAATGTACTACTCTTAGAACGTCTCATCAGTGACCAGAGCTGATGAGGTCTTTGAACATTAGACAGTACCCATTAGTCAAGGTCCCTGGGCTAACATCTCTGGATGGCATTTTCTTCTAAGTGTACCATTAGTTAGTATAATGGACTTGTGTCTGTCAGCCTTTGGGGCAAGATAGAGAGAAGCATCCAAGACCCTTTGTTAGAAGAATGGACTGTGTGTGTGTGTGTATGTGTGTGTGTTTCTCCCCTCTAATCTGGAAACATGTTCTCAGCAACATTTTTAGCCTGTGAGAGACAATAAATGTTAATGGCTTCAGTGAAGTCTTTATGATCTCCTGGGTCAGACAGAAATCTTGTCTTTTTCCCTAAAAGTCTCAAATATGGATTTACAAAATACTCTTCAGAACCATTATAGTCTTTTGGGTAAATAGTTTTTATTTTAAAACATTTTTATAATACACACATTTTTAAAAAATGTTCTAAATATGTACTTTTACGATTGATCGTGACAGCTCCTTACAGAGCCATTATTGCCTATCAGGGAGATAATGTGTGTGTGTATCCAAGAAATTGTTTACAAAAAAAAGTCATCTCAAAGATGTGTATATTTCCAAAGAGGATTTTTTTTCCTTACCAATAAACTTGAGAAAAGTATGCAGAACAATCAAAATTTAAATTGGCTGTAAAAATCAGACAGTTTCAGAGAGGAGGATTTTTGGAATGCCTCTCAAAAGGCACTCGAGAGGCTCCAGGAAGTGGGTGATGAGAACTGCTTGCTACCCTTCCGCGAGACCCTGACCACAGGTTATCAAAGATTTGGCTAATTTGCCAGACTTTCTTCCTCAAGCCTGCCTGCTTTGGAAAGTTACAAGACAAGGCTTTTGCTCTTGTTGGGTTCTCCAAATTACAGGTTGCCTTCTCATCACAGAGGGCTTGAAATCAGCCAGAGTAGAGTACTGGCTGGTTTATTCAAGCTTTTCATGAATGTGCCATTAAAATTAATTGTATTGAATATGTCACTGGATAGGTGCTAGAAATTACAGGTGTACAGAGAATAAGCTGCATTAATGATGTCGGGGAGCATGTAGACCTGTAGACAGGTTTGGGTGCTAAATCCCATGGAGGCATGCACGAAGGAGGGCACTGGCAGAGTGCATTAGAACGAGATTGGTTTCAGTTTGTAGGATTTGGGTGTCTGCAGGTTTCCTCAGAGTACAAGATGGTAGCAAATAATTGAGGGTTCTGGGTGAGGTGGGGAGACGTGGTGAGACTCAAGAGATGGTATTGATTACCACTATAATATTAGGAGCTATTAGGCTTTTATGGGACACTTATCTAAGTGTAGTATATGAATGAATGTTTACTTCAGTGGATAACTTTTTACCTCATTCGACCAATAAATACTTAGTTATGGCATGCCCTCTGTGTGCTAGTAACTTGGAGTATAATGATAATAGGGTCCTTTTTACGTGGAACTTATAAAGTAAGTGGGTTTGGGGAACCCGTGACTCAGACGTTAATTTAAAAAATTATTCACATAAATGTGGAACCTATAATGTGGTAAGTTTATAAAAGAAAGGACACCAAATATTTAGTTGATTTGCTGGGACTATCTAATGGAGATAGGAGAAGTGTGTATGTGGGAGGGTTTGGCCTTATTAGAGAGGCCAGGAAAATGCCTAAGTGGTGAAGTGAGGCAGATAAAGGGGGTAGGATTGGAGTGGCAGAGTGCAGAAGAACATTCTAGAGAGGGAAAGTGGGAAGGAAGAGGGAAAGAACAGAATGGAAGGAGTAAAAATGAGAGGATGAAGCAAGAGGGTATGAATAATATTCCTTCCCTTCCCCTTTTTCTTTTAACAAATATTTTTTGAGTACCTCCTAAAATCTGGGCACTGGGGATTCAGAATGAATGAAATCATAAGAAAAATTTCCTGATAGAACTTACTTTTTAGTGGGGTGAGGAAGTAAAGAAGTAAATGTTGGGATTGAGCAAAGACCTGAAGGAGCAGAGGGAGTGAGCAGATATCTAGGGGGAGTAAAGTCAGGGCAGAGTGAGCAGAGGGAGGCGAGGCCCTGAGAGAAGTGTAATTCATGGGCTAAGGAAGAGTGAGGAGGACAGTGTGACTGGAACAGAGCAAGCAAGGGGAGGGGGGTTGTAGGTGATGCTGCCAGAGACATAAAGGGGAATTGGGGGGCCCTGTGGGCCATATAAAGCTCTTGGGTTTTTACTCTGTGTGAGATGGGAAGCCGTTGGAGGTCAAGGACAAATAGGCAAGAAGGTTTGCAAGCAATGTGAGGAAGATGCCCACCCAGTAGGCAGATAAACCCTAAACTAAAGGGAAGCATTTCCAGGAATGCTTTGAGTATTTCAGATCTCCTGACATTTCCTGAATGAAACCCTAAAACTACTGTAACATGAGATTCATTTTTTCCTTAGAATGGCTTCTATGTCTAGTCCACCAACAGGATTTTTTAACGAACCTTGACTCATAAAGATGCGATTTGGGAGATATTCTTCTCACCCATTACAGAGATGCTTTGATAACCCATTGCTAAAATTCTGTCTGAGCTGTTTGTCTAGTTATGTGACAGTTGTGTACCCAAATATGCAGTGGCTGTGTTAAAAGGGCGAATGCAATAAACTCAGCCGAGGCTCCAGTGGGAGGGTGAAAGAGAAGGAGTAGCTGGAAACGCAGATTGAGGTGCGCAGACAAGACAATGGCCTGTCCTGATAAGCACCTTTCCCCGAAGGTCATCAGTCAGTCATGGAGACTCGTTGTGGACACCCTGGCTTTTGTGTAAACTGAAGTTTCATTCTCCAGAGAAGGCAGTGGGATGTCTGAAAGGAAGGTTAAAAATCATTGTGGCAATTTACAAGATGATCAGGAAGAAGAAATTCTTTGCCATTCATATCTAAATACTTGGTGACCCACGCATAAGGGCCCTTAAGCTATTTCCCTTTCTAGCATCAGAGCTATATATTCCTTTGATACTCGTCTTTGATAGTAATCTCTCATGGCTAGGGAGCAATTCGAAAGAGTTGCTCCAGATTCTCTGCACTCCAGATTCTCTGCACTCCAGATTCTCTGCACTTTCACAAGGTGGAAGTGAGTGAGCACTCTGGAGCTTTAACTCTTGAAGGCTGCATGGAATGAGTGCTATTAGTTCACCGGACTTTTTAGAGGCCAGAACAAAAATCTTTTTGCTCATTATACCTCTTTGGGCTTTGAGACCATTTTTAATGTCTTTGTGGTCGTTTGGTCATCTTCTCCTTGACAATACCCTTCTATGGCATTTGTTTGAGAAAACAAAGAGGTTCTTGTGAGACTTGGGGCAAACTTTCCCTCTTGATTTCCAGTGAATATTCATCAAGCACACTGAGTGAGCCTCTTTAGGCTTTGACCTGAGGTGGGAGGTGGGTGGTTACCCAAGCAAAAGCAAAGAAGACCCTAAGCGGGCAGCCATTGAGAGCTCATACTGTTGGGCCCTGGGGCTTGAGGGTGAAGAGTGATTTCATTAATGGTTGCTTGCTTTTCATAGAGGTCAAGATCCCAACTCTAGCTGACTTTTTACCACTCATTTGACTGACCACAGGGAGCCAGAATTCACAGACCTTTTGGACAGTCAGTTTCCCAGGACCAATGAGAATAAAAACAAATGTCACTCACTCAGTCATTTTCATCGTCGAAATATTTTCTGCATATAAACTCATTCTTCTTGCAAGAATCAGGCTAAGCATTGTTATCCCCACTCTTTGATGGGCATGCCCAGATTTCATTATTCCGAAGATAGATTTTGAGTCCACGATAAATGTATTTAGCATCATAGTCAACTGAAGATGAAAAGACCTGTTAGGTCACCCAGTATCACCCCTCCTTCTCCACCTCCACACAGCCAGAACAGGAAGCTCTCTGCAATGTACTTTCTGGTTCTTTGGCCAGGCTTCGTTTAAATGTCCCTGGGGAACCTCCCTATAAGTCTAACCTTGGAGAAAGGATCTACTTCTAAAAGCAGCTTTTGTATTCTCAGTGCTGTGACCACCCCCCTCTGCTGAAAGGTTCTTGGAAGTGAGAGGAGTATGGTTGGAAGTCTTTTTTCCTTTCTCTTAATAGGAGAATTGCCATTCCAAGAGTCACATGTGTATCTTTTTCTTTCATAGTAGATTTTTATATGCCTTTCTAGGTTTACTAACAGACATATGGGATTTTGAGTTACAGTTGGGACATGAGCTCATGAAATTAGTATTAACTGCTTTAACCCCTGGGTGCTCGAGTTTATGGAATAAGCAAGTCATAATCGCTGACCACAGCCATTAAAATCTGATGTGAGTCAACTTCGAGTACAAAGACTTTCTATAACCCAACCCTCTTGAAGCAGAAATGATCACAATTTAATATAACGAGAATAATTAATAAGGAGTGTGCCAGTGACCTTGAATATTAATATTGTTTCCTTTTCCTGTAAACAAACTGGGCTATTTTATTATTATTTTAGTGTGTAATTTGGCATAAACACTCCTTTTCACATAATTTCCCCAGGTGACTTTTGTCTCCTTGGCAATTTCCGGCTTTAATAAAGAAAACCTAATTAAGGAGGAGCTGTTGATTGGTTTGCTAGTGTAATTAACACAGGTGATGCTAATGAGTTTCTATGAAACTGGTGGTTTATGGGGAAAATAAACAGACCGCTGTTGCATATGGCCCAACTGATACCTGCACTCTGCAAGAAAGGGTGATTTTCTGGTCCCCTGTGAGTGGGTTGTGGGCATGGAATAGGCAGATAAAATATTTTATAAGATTCATTAGTGGAACTAGACCAAATGGGGAGCAAAAGTCTCAGTGTTAGGCGATATTAAAAAAATCTGATCTCTGGTTGTACTTGTTCGGTCTGTCTTTTTTCTTTTTTTTTTTTTTTTTCATGTACCTGAAAGGGGCAGATTTCTTTTGTTCGAAGTGGGTTTCTGACTTTCACTGTAGGCATGTTAAGTTGGCAACCTCCTAGCAGCCTTTGTAGAGATGTTTTAATTTTCATCCTCTTTCCCCCCTGATTTTTGCCCATTAACCCTTGAGATGCATTGGCCAGAAAAGCACATGGAATTCCCGAAGAAACAGACTCTCGAGAGCCTTCTCTCTTGGCCTACAACTGCTTCCCGGGAAATTCTTAATATTTACATTTTCTATGGCATCCGGGCTAGTCTAGTCTACCCAGAGTTACTTGTAAGAGGCACATTCCCCTTGTTCCCCTTTCCCCTTTCTTTGTTGGGCGGGGAGGGGAGGTGGGGTCTCTGGTTCAGATTTCATTTAATAACAGCTTTATAAGATGACCAAAATTCATGGCATTGATGCATATTTTCTCATTATAAGTTTTACTCAGAATACTTGCCTGTTATTTTAGATAATTTACAAATGCCCTGCTCAATTTCAAGTTAGGTTTTTGAAGTCTTTTATATAAAAGACCGGTCTATAATAAGACCTTTGATATTTATATCATTTTCCTGGACCTCTTCCGCGTTTCCTTGGTAAGTTCTTCCAATCAGTTTTTTAAAACACGTGTTTTCTCTTTATTTCCATCTCATCCTAATCATTAGCTAGTTAATTCATTCTCACTCTCTTTTTTCTGTTTCCAAACACGCCTGGTCTACTTGGTCTCTCATCTATTGCTATGTGACAGAAAAGCCAGAGACATTCTGTATCTAGCGGTGCACCTCCAGGGACATCTTTTGAACTCTCATAATTTGTATTTATTGCCACCCACTTTGTAAGTTCACAGTTTAATTTGCCAGCAGTGGCAGTGTTAGGCCGACACAGTAAAACAAGATAACGTTAAAATGTCAGAATGAGAAGGGGCATGAATGATGCATTACCCCTACTAGGACTTGCTCTTGTCATTCCTTTACACCAAAGTGATGTTAACTACCTTTTGAGAGCTTTATCTGGCTGGTATTACTCAGAAATAAGATCATTAGTTCACTGTTCTGATTAGGAAGCCGCTATGCTTGATTAACTCCTCTTGGACTAGGACCTCAGTGGAAACATTAAATGAATCGCACTGCCTTAGACATCTAGAACTAATTTATAATTATTTTTTTTTGCAATTATTTGTCATTGTTGACATGTGTTTTTCCATGATGTGGTACTTAATTGGGATGAGTTAAACCTCCTGGAGAAAAGACAGGCATGTTTGAGTTACACTTGTAATCCACATTTCAGGGAAGGGCTTCTAGATTTTTAAATATTTCCCCCATGGTCAGATGCCAAGGTATCATTCTTAGCAGTATCAATGTACAATTTGTTTACAAACCTTTTGCAATTTTTGAGTTTTGAAAAATTCTTTTGGTAGTTTTCTCAGAATTGTCCTGGGAAGAAACTCATTGAATTGATGTTTTCTCATGGTGGTGACTTTATGTGCAGAAAGCAGGGTTAACATGGGTCTTGAAAAAGCTTTTCAAGTGGTAAATCTAGGGAGAGGGACCTCCTCCTTCCCAAAACCAACGTACACCATCCTTTCCCTATCTAATTTTTTCTTCCCAATCTTGCTGCTGCTTGAAATTCTCATGCTGGTTCCTTGGCTTCTGACCAAATACATAATTCTCTTTTCCTTTCAACACCCCTTTCCACTCCCCCCCCACCACCACCACGTTCTCTTCAAGGTAAAGGTTCTTTTAAGAGTAGATTTTAGAGAGGAAGAGTTAGGGAGAGAGAGATAGAAACATCAATGATGAGAAAGAATCATTGATTAGCTGCCTCCTGTACACCCACACTGAGGATCGAGCCCACAATCCGGCATGTGCCCTGACTGGGAATCGAACCATGACCTCCTGATTCATAGGCCGATGCTCAACCACTGAGCCACACAAGTTGGGCAAGAGTAGGTTTTGATAGGGAAAGTATTGAAAGGCTAAAAGGTAGATGTGGGCGTGGCATGGAAGTGGAAATTGGTCCTAGAGCAAGGACCTTGATGGTAGTGAACACTTAATTTGTGCTCCATAGAAAAGGGCTGTTTTACGGTAAAGATATATATTGATTCTGGTCCACAACTTAAGAAAGTTATATTGAGTTCAGCCTTTCTGAAACAATAATACTTTCCATTCTTGTACTTCCAAACAAAGCTAAATGGAGAACAGGAGGGAGCTCTGTGCATCTCCTGCACCACTGTGGGTACTCTGCCTATTCTTCTAGGTGCCCAGCATGCATTTGTGAAATGAAGCTATCACTAAAGAGCAGTGGCACAGTGTTCCCCAACCCCCATTCAAATATTTCCCTCTAATTGTCTTATTTCCTGAAAGGGCTATTTATCTGTGTAGATCCAGAAACTTGGGCTGTTATTACAGATGCCACTGATGAACCCAGGGTTACCCTGACCATATTAACAGCACCATCTCATTATGTTCCTTCTCATATACTTGACATCTGCTCTAAGTTACTATTCTTCACTATCTGCTCAAGTCAGCCTATGGTCTCTTTGGAGATTTCATGACAGAACCCTTGCTACAGCTTCAGATGATTTAGCCTTCAGCTATTTGTATTAAAAATTGTAACTATGACTTTCTTGACCAAGAAGGTGATTCAGACCACATTTTCAAGGCCAAGCCAGGTGCCTTGAAATGGGGGAGCAGGAAATCATTGTAACAATTCAGAGGAGAACTTGGCTTCAAGGTAATGATGATAAAACCCTACAGGTACAGAAAAGAGAATCTGTTTGGTTTGAGTTTCTTGGGTCTATTAATCGCGCTCTAAGGGTATATTTGTTGTCAGGGTGAATCATTTATAATGAATTCCATTTTATTGATATTTCTCTCTGTCAGCCTATTTTTCAATGATTATACCCTGTATTGCCCAGAGCACCGATGCTCTCTGAGATTTGGCTGTAATGCTGCTTTTCTAGAGAGGAGAAATGAAGGCAGAGAAAAATGAGTAGTTTTCAGTAAGCCTATGTGAAAAGGTAGCCATCAAATTGAAAATACTCCCTCTCTCCCACCTCTATGAGGGAATCTTTTGATCAATTTGGGTCAACTTGAGAAAAATTAACTTTATTTCAAAAGTGCTGTCATTTGGAAGTTCCCTTTCTGTACCCTTTCTCAGAAGGGAAGGTTGGGGGTAGAATTCTAAAGGAAAAGCTGTTGGGCTAAGCAAATATGAAAAATTTTCCCCACCTCAAAGTTTAACATACCAATACATGCTTTAGGGACCCAACAAATGTGAGTTCCCTAGAAATAATTGTCATAACTGAATTATGATGACTTTCCCAAATCTGTCCCTCCATGTTATTCAAGGTTTCCTGTGCCCTGCATTGTCCCGGATGGAGAACAAAATGAAACTCGCACCAATTTTGTCTACCTTTTTTTTTTTCGTTTTTTGCTCTAAGCCAATGCTTTGCAGCACCATTAGGATGTAGATTATCATATTTAAAACCTGTGATGACACCGTTGTACCCATCTGAATGATTAATCTGCTCATTAAAAGAGTGCCGATGGGCTAGTCTAATTGGAACATGGATCTTCTTAAAGGACGTTACAGGGTCGGGAATAGGAAATATTACTCATAACATAAAGTAGGGATTAATTATGCTACTAAATACTACTGTGTGAAATTTACATATGGGTCTGGTTAGAGATCAGGATTAGAAAAAGTGTAACATCCCATTTTATAACATTTATGTCAACTTTAAGACAGGTGGTGTGTTTGTCCTTTAATCCCAAATCTTAAATCAACATTTACAAAAGCTGTTATAAACTCAAATGCCACAGAAGGCTTAGGAGATTGGGATAAACAAAGCATGTGCATCAGTGAGTCACACGATGGCACCGGATGGGCTTTTAAAAACAATCGAAAAGATCCAAAGCTGCAGAGCAATCTTTACTCTGCCTTAAACTCCAAACTTCTGGATGGTATTAATCTTCCTAGAAGAGGATGAGAGTACAATTGGGATCTTTAAGAAAATATGCAAATCCATTGAGCACAAATTTACAAGCTCCTCCCCCCCCCCACGTTAATAACCTTTCTTTAAGCAAATAATATGTACAAAAGATATAAGGGCATTGCTGTGACTGCAAAGGGGACTGGAGAATTCCAAACTCCACGTTAGTGCCTTACTGCTGCAGGGATCCGTGTCTGCTATTAAAACAATAACCAAAACCACCTTGTCACATGGAGGTGGATCCTAGAATCTCAGGACTGAAAAGAGTGGGGGGTGGGTGGAGGGGGTCAATGGGAAAAAAAGGGGACATCTATAATACTTTCAACAGTAAAGATACATTAATAATAATAATAATAATAATAATAATAATAAAAAGATTATTTTCTCACCCAAGGATATGTTTTTATCGATTTGAGAGAGAGAGGAAGGGCCCCTCGGTACTCTGACTGGGGATCAGACCTGCAATCTTTTGACTCTAACCAAGTGAGTCACCTGCCCAGGGCTTGACAAGGGTTGTGAAGGTCGTTTATCCTGTTTCCCTTAATTCAAGGCAAGGGACACAAAGCTTAAACAACTCATAGCGACAAGCCAGAGCTAAAACCCAACATTTCTGACTCATAGTCCAGTGCTATTTTTGTAAACAACACGGCATCTTTCGTCTGGTTACCAAATATCTTGACACATTGGATTGTTTGTTCAACACGCCATGTCTTAAGATATCTCTATTTACTGAAGTCAGATCTGTTTGACAAATGGGAAATATATTCTTACACATCTTGCTGTTTCCACTACTTGAAAATTCATATTTTTTTACTGATGGGCAGATGACATGCCATGTGTGGAGTAAAAAATGGAAAGTTGTTACTTCAGAGTAAACACTTTACTGTGCCGACTGGTCTAGCCGAAAAAAGACATAACGAAAATCAGGACACTTGGTTATTAGTGGGTCCCCACCTGTTTAAAGAACAGAAAGGATTATGCATTAGATTTTAGGGTGCTGTCAAGCTGAGAGAGTTTCCTTGGCTTTGGGCAACTGTCTGATGCTTCTGAGGTTGGGGAAGCCTTACTTAGACTGAGAATGTTGGGCTTAAATGTACCTTAAAAGGTTAAAGTGCCTACCTGCCTCTGGATCCTCTCAGTCTGCTGTCCCCTCTCCCTTTTATTGTACTTGTCTGACTGAGCTCACCTTCGTCTTTCACGCCGATGACTACAGTGATGTCTTTGTTATCTCTTGGCCTCTAGTCTCAACCCTGCGCAATCTGTTGTCTATACAGCAGCTAGAATGATCTTTTGGAAACCTTTCTGATATTACTCTTTTGCTTAAAACTGTCACTTGGATAGCCTGTCTCCTCACTGTCCCAGAGATAAAAGTCCAAGCCTTTTAGCACTGCATGCATTGTCCCTCCTGGCCTCATTGCTCCCAACCCTCCTCCCTGCTTACACCGAGCTACCTTCCACTGACACAAACTTGCCATGCCCTGTGAGGTGGCCTGTATCTTTGCACCTGTTTTTCTCCATAACTAGTATGTCCTTCCGAGTTCCTCCTTGCCTCAGCTTTTCATCTGGCTATTTCTGACTTATCTCAGGATTAAATTCAGCTTTAGCTCCTCATAGAAGCCTTCTTGGCCCCACCGATGTAGCACCCCAATGCATGGTGATGCCTTATCATAAGACACCCCCCCACCAGTGAGCTCCCTGAAGGCAGGGAACATGTTATTGTCTATTGTATTCTTATTTCTAGTGCTATGTCTGGTTCAGGAGAGGAAATCAATAAAGGTGGAAGGAAGGAAAGGAAGGAAGGAAGGAAGGAAGGAAGGAAGGAAGGAAGGAAGGAAGGAAGGAAGGAAGGAAGGAACCCGGACAAGAATTTCCACTCTTATAAACTCTGCAAAGGGAGATGTCCTAACAGTCTTCAGTTAGCTACTCAGCTATAGCTTATCTTTCATTAATAGCTAGTAGATGCCTTTTTAATCAAGCTTCAATGTCCTGGTCCAATATCTTTTTTTTTTTTTTTTACCTGAGTATAATAGAAATCAGTTGACCACCTTCTCCAGTAGCACCTTATGAAAACACTGGTTTTCTAGTGGTGTTCCATGGTGGTGCCCTTATGCTCTGTCACATGTTTTGCATGTCAACAGAGACCCATAATCCAAATAAGAGGTTGCGAAGTAGTTTTCCAGTTGGAAAAAAGAAGCTTTTGTCATGGATTTTGAAGTACTCTTTAAGCTGGTGTTGTGGCATGTCTTTAGAGGTCAGTTCTAAAGATATTCTTGCTGTAATCTGATGTAAGAGAGGCAACTTTCAAAGGAACCTGATATTATCATTCTGTGAAAGTTAACAGCAAAGTGTCATTGCAAAGCTCCTGGAAATCTTGGTTTTCTGCGGTAAACCTCTGAACATTTTTAAGACTCAGAAACCTTTCTTTACAAATTCAAATCTGGTGGAATACCATAACTGTCCAGTGGTGAAACAGACTTTGGAGCAGAATATTCTTCAGTCAATATCATTTATTCCTGGACGTTCACAGTCTGCAAGTGAAAATATACCCTATAGGCCACTGAGAAGTTAAAGAGACAGGGACCCTGCTGGAGTCAAACCTTCATTAGCCAAAATGCCAGGGAAAGGGAGTGATTTGTGCATTTTTTCTAGCCTTCCTGGTGGAAAAGTATTTCTTTGTCTCTCTTAGCAAATAATGGGCTGATGAAGGAGGTGAGATGTAGGAGGTTTATGAAGTTAGGCTAGATGAGAACTAAATCTTGGATATCCCTGAGCTATTCTCCTAAATTATAGAATTGTGGGTCTCTTGAGTCAGAATGGGACTCATCCACAATCTGATAAAGTCTCGTTCTTAAAGAAGCGGTGGTGGAGGTCATAGAGATGACCCAAATGGCCCAAAGTCCCAGACGGAGGTGGTCCCAAAGATGGGATTTATACATGGTCCATGTTCTCTAATTCATTATTCTTTATTCTATACTGTAAGTTCCTACCTGGGCTTTAAAAAGTGCTTACTTTTTTTTTTAAACAAAGGGCCTTTTAAAAAATACATATTTCATTGACTTTTTTTACAGAGAGGAAGGGAGAGGGATAGAGAGTTAGAAACATTGATCAGCTGCCTCCTGCACACTCTCCACTGAGTATGTGCCCGCAACCAAAGTACATGTCCTTGACTGGAATCAAACCTGGGACCCTTGAGTCCACAGGCCAATGCTCTAGCTCTCTTCGTTGAGCCAAACCGGTTAGGGCAGAAGTGCTTACTTTTTATTCTATTGTAAGCTCAGTGTGGAAAGTAATATTAGTTAACTAAGTTGTGGGCTGATAAAAACAACACTTTGCTATAGTGACACCTTGGTTTTCATGATTCTCTAACAAAACATCTTCCTAGGATGTGCAAACTCAAAGTTGCACACTGGCAGCTGTGGTCATATCTGGCTTGGGGAAGTGTTTTGTCTGGCCACTGCAGTACTGTTGCCTTTTAGATGGGGGTATGGTCTGTGGGTTGCTCCAGTCCCCCCTGCTCCCAGTAACTTCACTTGGCCTGGTCTCAGAGGCTTTGGAATCAAGTGCTCTCCGTTTAGTGTGATCTTTTGTTTGGGACTTACAGGAAAGTAACTCAGAGATGCCCATTTTATTTTCAACCCTTCTGAGAAGGGGGCTCCATGTATGGGGTGGGCTGGTCGTTGACAATGTTGTTTACATATTTGAACACATACCGCCCCGCAAGCTGCCACCGGCTTTATTAAATCACTTAAACCAAGCTCGTGTTGCCATCAACATTAGTTCAAATCTGTCACAACTGGCAACCTTCAGCATTTGTATGAAAAGATGGTTAATCAGTCTGCGCGTCGGCACAGATGCAAGGCATAAGCAAACAAGATTAGTGCATTTGTGCTACTCACCACTCAGGTTTATGCAAAAGATATCAAGGGTTTTCTGTTCCATCTGGAAAAAGACTTTCTGGGGTTTAGGGTTTTGTTTTTCTTTCTTCTTAAAAAAATTCTCTCTCTCTCTCTCTCTCTCTCTCTCTCTCTCTCTCTCACTCACACACACACACACACACACACATACACCTAGGCAAATAAATAATTATTTTTTAAATAGAAATGCCATTCACAGATGGCATTTCAGGAATATTTTAAGCCTTCATACTGAGTGATGGGTGTAAGCATATTATTTATCTCTTACTCCTAAAATGATTTTAAATTTATTTTTTTTAAATTAAAGAAGCGATATATGTTCTTTGTAGAAATCTGATTGAATACAGACAAGAAAACTGAAATCACCTCTTATCCAAAGACTTGAACAAAAACTCTTAACATTTTCTGTAGTTTGTTCAGAATATCTTCTCTGTAAATATGAAAACTGTGTATTTATAGAATTGAACTATACTGTTTTATATCTTGTTTTTTGTATTTAATATATTGGGAATATTTTCATGTATCTCACAAGTTTTAAAAAAAATTGCCCAGCATTACATCCTATGGATAGTACTTACTTAACCATCCCCTTGCTATGGAACATTCCATCTGTTTTCATTGTGTGTGTGTGTGTGTGTGCTTGTTAAAATGAAGCAATGAGCCACCTTGTATATAAAATTTGAAGTTGCAATTTGATTTTTCCCCTTAGGTCAAATTCCTCAAAGTATAATCTTTGAATTAAAGGATATAAATGTTTTTAAGCCCAATACATGTTACTAAATTGCCCTCCAGCAAGATTATACTATTTATGCTCCCACCACCATTTTTAGAGATTTCTGTTTATTGGCATCCTCAACAAAACTCCCTCACTTAAAAACATTTGTCAACTTAGTAAGCTGAAATATAGTATTTACTTCCTATTTTAATTTGCATTTTGTACTTATGGTTGAAGTTGAAAAATTTTGGGGGGTCATTTATATATTTAAGTTTTTGTGTGAATTGCTTATTCATTGTCTTTGTTTTTCTTATCTTTTTCTCAATAATTTTTACTTAGGTTTTAAACAATAAACATTTATTCTTCACAGGAATTCAAAAACAGTCACACCATCTGAAGGCCTGAGTGGGGCTAGAATCCACTTCCTAGATGGTGCGTTGATAAGGCGGTCAGTGGGAGGCCTCAGTTTCTTGCTACTCTGGCCTTTGTAGAGTGTCCTCCTGCCATGGTGGCTGGCTTCCCAGATTGAGGGATTTAAGAGCAAGCGATCAGGAAACGTAATGCTTTTCGTGAGCAGTCTTAGGAGTTACACTCCACACTTCTGCAGTATTTGGTTTACTAGAAACAAATCGGTGTGTCCAGCCCACAGTCAGGAAGGGCAGCGAGGTCCCATCTCTTGAAGCAGCAGCTCCTAGAGAATTTATGGACCTGTTTTAAAACCACCACAGAACCTATCTTTTTCTTCCAGTGTGCCTTTCCAATGGTTTCCTATGGTTTTTTGTTGGTCTTTCAGTTTTAATTTTTTTCATATTCAGATATTTAAAACTATAATGTAAATCTCTTAACCATTTCCTTATTAACCCTTAAAATGCTTCCATGCTGATTGGTAAATAGCTGCTGTCCTAGGCCCCACACTTCTTCCTTTTTCTTCAGTTCATATCCCCCCCTCTTTTTAATCAACTAAAAGGCTCTCCTCTTGGCACATGGAAGAGGGTGGGTCTGGTGCCTCTCAGACTAAAGCTCTGGTGTCAACTCCGGTGTGTGTTTTGTTAGTTTGAATATCAACCCTAAGGACATAGAGGCATGTGGCTTCTTTAAAATTCTGTTCCATTGATTGGTATATCTAGTCTGATTCCCTTACTGCACAATTTTGATTTCTCTAGCTATTTGTTTTAACAGTATACCTTCTTCCATTTTCATAACTATTGTTTCTTATTTATTATTATACTAGAGGCCCAATGCATGAAATTAGTGCATGGGTAGGGTCTCTAGGCCTGGCTGGTGATCAGGGCTGATCTGTGGGGTGACCAGTGGGGTGATTGAGGGGCACCCACTGGCACCTGCCTTGGCTGTCCTGGTGCCACCAGCTCTTTGGCCCTGCCCTCCCACAGCCAGTCGCCTCCCTCTGCGGGGCAACCAAAGGAGTGATTGGGGGCCCCCCAACTGGCACCTGCTTTGGCTGGCCTGGGATCTGTGGGGCTGGGGGCAGTTCCTGCATTTAGTGTCTACCCCCTGGTGGTCAGTGCGCATCATAGTGACTGGTTGTTCCACTGGTCATTCGCTATTTGGTTGATTTGCATATTAGGCTTTTATTATATAGGATATTAACTACAGATTATTATTTTTTAGGTTATAATAATTTTTTAAATATAACAAATACAATTATATATATATCCATTTATTCAAATCTTTAATATCCTTAAGTAGAATTTTTCTGTATAATAAATATTTTTGTTTCTTCCTGTATATTTTATCATTTTTCTTGATTTTGGTAATAGTATTTTTTAAAAATATAGTAAAAATAGTATTACAGTTATTTATTTATACATGTTAATCACTCAAGGTTTTTTTAAGATAATAATTTTCCAAGTTTCAGAAAATGACAATTTACTAGTTTTTTAAAATTACCCTCTGTCTCTTAGGTTTTGGACAAGGTGAACAAAAATTTTGGCCATTTACATTGCATAAAAAACAGTTTATAATGTTTTCAAGACACCTTGAGTGACATGGGGATCAAATAGGCCAATTTATTATTGCCATTCAAGCTACCAGCCTTTAACTGTTTCTGTGAGGGGAGCATGGCATTGAACCTGGGGGGTTAATGTTAAGTTTTGAATGGGATGGTTTGAAAACAGCATTTCTGCTTTTACAAGATTCTCTCATCTGGATACAAAGATTATTCCAGGGAATACCAGGCCTTTACTTCTCTGTGTTATAAAAATGCTTGGGTTACTGTTAGCAGAGCATAATACCGGTGGGATGTGTGTATTAGTCTGTGGGGGGGACATTCTGAGAGCAACAGGCCTGTAGTTTAGGTATTAGCATTCGTCCATGAAAAACATGCTGCTTTTGCCTTGATGCTAATCAGGAAACCATCAGACAGTCTTCCCTCTCTGAGCCAGGGCAGGGCAGGAAGGAAGTCAGCTGTCACCTTGTTTTTGAAGAAGAAAAAAACCCGAGAGGTGAACTGAACTCTGTGATAAGAACCTCACTCTAAAGCTGCTTCCTGAATTTAAAGGTGTGGTAGTCCAATCAGCAGCACAAATTGGAGGCATCTGATTTGCATGGATTAACCAGAGTGGGTCACCACCTTCTGACAGGTCAATGGCACCACTGGGGATTTGAAGAAAACTTTGATTCTTCCTCTTTTCCCCTCTACCACAAAGCAATCGTGCTGTTCTATTGTCACAGAGGATCCCTGCCTTATAAAGCCAAGCTTGTCATTTAAATTCACCCAAGTTAGGACACTACAGAGCCCTGTCAGATGTCAGTCTCAATACAGCAGGAGAATGTTTTTCAACAGCTTTCTAACCCCTTTGCCTGGAAACACAGAGGCCTGGATCAAGGGGGAGGGGCGCTGACTGGGTCTGGGAGGATTCTGACAAAGGCAAGATTGGAATTTTTCATTTAAGGCAAGTTTTCTTCTTCTTTGCTTTTTCTTCTTATTTTTTCCTTTAAGCCTTGTGTAAAAGATACTTCCACAAAAAGGGGAGTGGAGGAAAAAAAGACTCCTTCAGTCAAGGGTCTCCTTGAAGGCAGTTTAGCCCGAGAGTGATGTTGGTATTTTTCTGCATCCCAGGTGATGGCTGTTTGCCTGTCACTTCCCTTGAAAAATACTGTTTGGCTTTAAGGTGACTGTGAAATGTTTGGCAGAGGAAACATCCATGGCCGAATATGGACAAAGAGAAATGGAGACTTTCTGATTAAGCTTTCTAGCCCCTGGCACCCCAATCTGATCAAAATTAGAGGCACATGCCATCACAGAGGGGTTCCTTCTGCTCCAAAGCACCTTTGGTTAGGGTGGGGGTGGGGGTGGGGTGGGGAGGGGCTTTGTTCCTTGAATGCCGTTAACCAAATGCTCAGGAGACAGGTTCCAGCAATTCTAAAGTACTCGCTCCACACTTACTATTTCCTGCATTTATCAAGAATTGTTCATTTACCATGTCCTTTAGACCAGGTATTGTGCAGGCCTTGGAGACCCCACCTGCAACAAGATAGATGTGATTCTTGTCCTCCTGGGACTTCCTGTTACACCTGCTTCATCAGTGTGCTTTTCGTATGTGTCTTGATCGTTGCAATTTCAATTCCTGGTCCTTGCTGGAAAGGATCAATAGCTCACTTTCCTGCATCCACCATAGCACTTAGCATTGCAAAAATACTTTGTCTGGTGTTTGATTGGCTATTTGGGTAATGTTTAAACTTTTGAAGCCTCAGTTTTCTCAATTGTAAAGCAGACATAATGACTCCAAACCCACAGGGTGCTCCTGGAGAGTCAGTGACATATTACGTGTAAAGCACTCGGCAGAGAGCATGGCATGGAGCGCTCATACAAGCAGTCTGCGTAGGTGTTGGAGGGCATGGCAGTGACAGCACGGGCTTCACACCTAGAACCTCTGTTCTTGTTAATTCCACTGGAGTCTTTCTTCTTTGAGTAATTTTTGTCTCTTTCAAAGAACTAGTGATGATTTAGATGCTTGGGAATAACTTGGGAGACTAAAGGCCATGATTTGAACCAAGTTTTCGGTGGTTGGTGAAGGCAGATTACCTGGGAGATTACCTGGGGTGTGTGTGCGCACGCGCATGTGCTTGCACTCATTTTGAAGATAAGTCCTGCAATTAAGCTGCCAGTTGAAATTCCAGTTTTGGATTCCAGAAACAAAAAGCCTTTAGAATTTCCTTCTCATTTCTCTTCATTTTAATGGCCCAGATGTCCTTCCAGAGGTGTATGTTCTCATTCCGCTCCTGGTGGGAAGGCGCAGAGACCATTAGGCTGGAGCCCAGGGAAAGGAACTGCTGCATATGAGTTGACATGGAAAGGCCACAGCCATGTGCCTCCAAAGTAGTATCGAGGATTGGAGCATGTGTGCTAGAGTTCAACCTCGGTTTAAATCTTGGCCTAGTCTTTTATTATCCTTTTGACCTTGGGCCTGCTTCTAAATCTTAAGTGTGTGAGTGTGCATGTGCACACACACACAGAGGTACCCACAAATACTCACATTCATGTATTAATGCGGTGTCTGGCACTTGTAAACAGGAACTTGTAACAAATCAACATTTCTCACATGAATGAATGAAAACTAAGACTCCTTCATCAATGCCATCACTGAGTATGTTTCTGGAGCTTCTGTTTCCCTCAGTAGCTTGCTGAACTGCAGCACCTTCTTATGACTGCCCCCAATAGTAGCATACTTCCACTTTTTGAGGACTGATCTGAGTTTCAGAAACAGTCAGCAGTAATTTGGTGCCAAGTCTGGTATAAAACATCAGCTTATGAAGATTATTTCAAATCAGAAGTGGGGTGTGCCTCTAAGGGAGCTGGAAGGTGAGGCAGAACTCTGCCCAGGTTTAGTAGAAGACCTACAGATGAGCTCAAGCAGAATATCCCCAAGCCCTGGCCTGGGATAGGTGGGATTCATTTTGATGTGCAGTTCTACTTTAAGAAGCAGTCACACGTCAAGTTTCATCTGGCCTCTCTGTCCTGCCCAGAGACAGGCTGAGGTCTGGCTTTCAGCGATATGAAAAGTTGAGTGCTAAGATCTGGTGAGTTAGTCCTGGGTTTGAATGCCGCCTCTGCCACTCAGTAACTTAAGTCCTAAGGTTCGTTACTTAAGTCTTCAGCTCTGTAGTTATTTCTTTGAAAGTGTTTATTTCCCTCTGAGATTGCAGGGGAAAAACATTCTTGGTACGTAATACTCCATGTTAAGTTTCAGGATTATTTCCCCCTTTTACACGATTTTACTTTCCTTTTCACATATACTCAGGGCTATAATATTCCTTGGTTCCCGAAGACCTAGGGAAAAAATGACCTGGGAAATAGATTCACAGAAAGCATTACTGCCTTGTTGTCTTTTTTTTTTTTTTTACCCTATTTGTGAGTATTTGTAGTTGAAAGATGGTGTCTAGAAGGGACAGTGCCTCATTAAGAGGACTGTGTTTCTCATTTTGGCATCTCAGGCACAGTGAGACTGACATTGAGGTCAGGGAGGCCATATGGGACCACACCACCTACCACGTTGCTACCCCACAAAGTGGACAGAAAAGTTAAGCTTTCTGGAATCTGTCCCCCACTTCTCACCCCCTCCTTAGCTTAGCAGCCAATACCAATGGGCACTTCTGTTGCTTGCAGAAGCATTATTAAGTAGGGGAGCCCCTAAGAATAATTCCTTGCAAATGGATGGCACATTTGTTCTAATGGCATGACTTTTAAAAGCAAATTAATTATAAACTGGTTGCAGTTTAATTTATTTTGTCTGGATTATGTGTTTGCAATGCCTATGAGTACATTTGGCACTGTTGCTGGCCCATTTGGATTTTAATGCCTTTGACAAGCCACAGCTTCCTTGGCCCGGGTGAACTGCCTACTGCCATACTGTCCTCTAACTTGATGGTGCCAGAATGACTTTTCAGCTTTGGCGTGGGTCTTCAGCGTGCATCCCCACCCGTATCAGCGTGCAGCGACCTAAGCATTTAGCGAGGAACGGGACCCTGCGAGAATATCTTGTACCCTGAGAAAATGATGGTTTATCACAGAGAAAAGTTTAACTATTTGCATTAGCACAATACTACAGAGTCACATAAGACTTTCAGTTCCCCAAAAAGTGGTTTAACAAGGTTGTGTGAAAATTTGACATCCTGCTGTACATATAAATGTAAAAGCCAGGTTGGGAAAAATAGACTAAAATCCCCCCTTTAGTGAAGAGCACTGTGCATAATTTTTCCCTAATTATGGAAGGAATCTTTAAAATTTTTAATTTATTTATGGTATGTGCTTATTTTTGAAGATGGTGCTTTCAGCATGCTGATGAGACAATGGATTAACAATCCAGCAGGGCCACAGGTCATGCTGTCCTTGGACTTTTGAACTCTTCTACACTTCTCACTCTCTGCCACTAGCTCCTGCCCTCAGCCCCCCACTCCCCCTGCTTTGGAAATTTCCACCCCTTATATAATTCTCAAGCTAGAGTGGATCTCTTGCATGCAGACTGATAGCAGACTAATTAAGAGAAAGAAGGAAACTTCAAAAAGGACATAAATAATTATCAGTTTTCTGAGTTCAGGAAAGAGCATTAAACTAGCACTACTGAGATTTGAACTTGTGACTCAAGGTGCCAACTTTTGTGAAAGGGGTCCACTCTCCTCAGACCAGGCAGGTCAAAGCCCTCAGCCTCTGTTTCTGCTGCCTCTTCCTTGGCGGGATGATCTCTGACATTTATCTATGAGGCTTGCAAAATCATGGTCTGTCATAAGGGTAAATAAAACGTGTTGGGGTTAATATGAAGAAGAAAGGAACAATTACAAATTCTTAAAACAGTCTTAAAATATACTTAAGCAGAGGTTTGACACGTAAACACACAATTAAAGCAGGAATTTGTGATGGATGCAAGGATTTGATGGTCCTAGCATATTGTTTACTGGTGTAGTTAGCAGATGGATAAGTCAACTGATCCCAGATGTGCAGCTTATAAATATAAACTCACGTCTTACTGGTGATGTATGTCTGCAAGTAACAAAGTACTTTCTCTTTAAGTCTTGACTATTTGCTGGGGGTAATTTGGTAATACTTGCTTGCTTACAAATATAAAACAAGAGGATTTCTAAGGGGTTGCCTCTTTCAGAAGTGTAACCAAATGGCTAGAAGTGGGTAATTTTTTGTTGGAGTCCTTTTAAAGGGCAGGTTTAAATAGGTTGATTTTTTCTTTTCTTTTAAGTTCAGATAGTTAAGATCCCTAGCCACAGTTTTCAGATATTTGTAGCTAATTAATTCTTAGGAAATCTAATCTGAATTGAATTAATCTTCCCTGTTAGGGCACATGAAGTAACTTTTAGAAAAGAAAAAAATGAAAACAGCTTTTGTTGCAAATAATTTTTGCAACTAATGAAAAGTAATATTGCTGTTCCTTTCAAATAATGCAATAACAAAACACCGAATGAGAGCCTTGCATTGTATTGTTATGTTTGCTGTTTAAATAATTTAGCTGCAAAAATCTGAAGGCTGCTTTAGCTGTAATTAATTATTCATTAATGACATGCTAATTGCACAATACCTTTGAATATTTAACAAAATGCAAAAGCCAGGCTCTGAAGTTATGCTTTTAGTGCAAGGGCGGAAAAAAAATCCTTTAGTTCATCGCTGCATCAGGAGGACAAAAAAAAGTCCTTTTTCAGATGTGAGGTAGAGTTGTAGTAGTGGCCTACTTTCCATTCACCATCTCAGTCACCCTTTTGTGCAGGGGAATATAATGTCCTTATCTAGACTTAACAATTGACAGGGTGGTAAATCCCTTGACTTTTGTCCAAATGATTTCTCTACAAAAATGGGTTAATTATCGCCTTTCCCTAGCTTTTTGACTAACAAAGGGCCCTGGGTCTCTTTTTTCCTTTCTTTCCTATTTACTGTAAGGAGCCCTTTGAAATGTGATAGTTTAATCGGCAACACCTTCTACAGGGGAATACTGAGAAGCAGGCCTGGCCCTTGCCTGGAGCTCAGGTTGCTCTGTGAACATTACCTTGGTTAGGAGAGATGACCTTTATTATGCCAGAGCCATTCTGGACTTTCAGGATGTAAACCTCCTGAGTCCTCCGTAGTTGACTTCATTTGTTTCTGCTAATAAAAGCCGGTGGGTTTTTAACAGTGTCGTTTAGTGGGTGGGAGACGAAAGGGCAGTGGTGTTGAACTGGTTTAGTTGTTTCATTAATTCCCCTGCAAGGCTGCGGGTTTGCAACTTTCTGCTCCCTGTCTCTGTTTCCAAGCTTCAAAGCTCCTCATTGTCTCCGACCTGTAAGTCAAGCAGCGTCCTGGTGGTGGATAAGCAGGGAACAGGGACTAGCTTTTCCTTTCTGTTTGTCCTTATCACCATCTCGGTCCCAATTAGAGACTCCCCGGCCCCTAATTTAACACAAGGCAGTGAGCTGTGGGGCAGCTTGTCCTTGTGGTTGAGAATATATTTTATGCACTGGGGCCTACTCAGTCATACTTTGCATTTGAATCCTATTACTGTCAACGGCATTTATGAACCCACATTGGCGGGAAGAAGACCCCATTGAATCTGGGCATTATCAGAGAGATGGGGAATTATTAGCATACTCCTGCGTCTGGTCTATGATGGATTTTACTGTGCCTTGGAAATACTTAGTGATGAAATGAGAAATCGCCATGTACCTGCCAGGAAGAAAAAAGAACAGAGTAGAGAAGGAGGAGTGTTCACTCAAGTTGATGCCAAGTGTCCTCTTTTGCATTTGCATTGTCTCTTTTGGGAAATGTTACATCTGCTGGTAACCATTGCTCAACAAGGCAGTATACTGTTATAATAGAGTCCCTGGTTAGTAAACGCATGGCATCACAGGCCCACCCAGCCCAAAGTGTGTCAGGGGCAAAAGTGTTCATAGTCAATTTAGGAAGTCACATCCTGCTAAGTTAAAAGTGGAATAATGTACCCAAGAATTCTGAGATTGCAAAATGGCAAACCGTACATTGAGTCAGTCTACGGTCAGTCATGTTTTATTTGGCTTAAATTTTTCTCTTTTTAAGTTTGAACTAATATTTAAAAATCAGGAGATTTATATCGCCATGTACCTGCCAGGAAGAAAAAAGAACAGAGTAGAGAAGGAGGAGTGTTCACTCAAGTTGATGCCAAGTGCCCTCTTTTGCATTTGCATTGTTTCTATCGGGAAATGTTACATCTACTGTTACATTTCCAAATTTCCATCTTCTCTTGAAAAGTCAGAGAAGATCTAGTAGCCTGAGGATGCCCTTCCCACTGGGCAACAGTTTGTTGGAGCTGTGTACCCTGGAGTAGTCCCCTGTTGGACACCATACCTGCCTACTGTCTCACTCCTGATAGGGGATTTGAGGTAGGAGTTGCTGTGCATTGGAGTGGTCAGGGAAGCTGACTTTTGGACAAAGTCCACCAATTAACTCACACTCCTGTGGTATTCAGCCATGATGAGATTTCAGATGATTCACGTCACTCATTTATAGATTCCCCTTTCCCGTATTCAAAGATGTCATGAAGGTTGTCTTCAGGGCCACTGGGGAAATACCTCTGCTGCTTTCTGCATGGTCTTCAGATCAATGCCAATTTCATCAACATCTGAATTTCTTAAGATATTCTTGTATTTCTTTTCAGACCTAAAAATAACCCTCATTAAGCATTTTCTCTTTGCAGGACACTAAGCTGGGCGTTTTTCACATGAGTCAGCTCCTTTTTGGGTCATAAAGGCTAGACTCCAGTAGCTGTCAATGGCAAATACAGTGAAACATTTGCCTGGACTGAAGTTTTGCTGGGAAATAGCAGTCTAAAGAACAGGTTGCTATCTTCATTGGCTAATGACTCTGGGCCTGGAGTCTACCCTGGGTCATCTTTTCTTGTGTGTGTTCACTAAGGATGAATGAATGAGGGTGTTACATAAAATCATGCTTCTTCCTGAGTCCTGAAGTAAATAATGTCCAAGGGAGTGCCCAGAGAAGCCAGTTCCATGAGTGTTAATGAGAGACCTTTGAGCCAGGAAATAGAACAGCATTGGTCATCCACTTCTCCTTAGCCCGCTGCCTCTGTGCAAGTTAGCCTAAAACCTTTCATTTTACGTAGCAGTATTAGGGAGACATCTGTGAACAGGCGCCATCATACACCTCTGGGAATTGTTTAGAAGCGATACAAGTCTGTCAAGTGAAAACTGCTGCTGCGAGGAATATGCCATAAAATGCGTGAATGCAGGGATCCTTCTTCCTGGAGGTTTGGATTGAGTTCGGGAATGGTGGTTACCGGAAGAGAAGTTGTTCTTCTTGTGAATTAAGGGTTGAGAATTCAACAAGTGGCAAGCAGAGGGTGGAGTTTCTTGGTTAATTACAGGTAGGGCACATTTGAGTTGGAGCACATTGATAGCTGCGAAGACTCATTCAATGCACATTTATTGAACATATACAGTGGGGGAAGGCCTCTGGTTGTTGAGAGGGACATATATAGACATCTCAGCCAAAGTCCCCGTTTGGCCATGCCTCGATTGCACAAGGGTCACTTTTTTGTCTTCTATGAAATTATTTTACTTGTTGATGTGGCTTCTTTGGGGAAAAACCTGAATGTAATTTCTCTATTGTGATCTGTACTTTTACTGATGAAAATGTTTTCAAAGAGCAAGAAGCATGATAACTGGGCACACCATTATGGTATAGGAATTATGGTGATAGAAAAATCTAATCTTCCTACATGCTTCTGTGGGTCAATAAGGGACAAGTGGTTATAGATTGGGATATTCATCAATATAAGGAATAAACTTGGGAACTGTATAAGATTATACAGTAAGGAGGGTAGGAAAAGATATGAGAGAGGAGACAGAACTTACTATTTTCCTATATACACAGATGAAATCACAAATGTGTAGTATAAAAAAGGAGGTATTTCCCCATTGGCATTTCCAGAAAATATTTCATGACCTACTCCTGTTGCAAATGTGCCTTTCACCATCACAGGGTGACAAAATGCCACAATCCGAGTCCCAAGTACAATTAAGGGCCTATGTGAAACAGCAGGCAACCATTCTTGAGAGTTTTCATTGTATAATTAAAATAAACTGAGGGGCAGGAGGCAGGAAATGAAATGGGGGAGGAAGGTCCAGTTGAAGCATATTCAGCTATGACATTTTCTGATGTCGATAACCATCGAGAGCTTGGCTTCTCTGTCCATGAAGACAAGAATGTCACATGTCAGTCAAAGGCAGAGCTGTCAGGCGAGCCAGGCTTGAGACTGAGGGGAGCCATGGAGGGCCCACCTGGCTCTGGCGGAGCTCAGCCTGGACTACTCTCAGGCGGTAATTGTCCTTTCTTTGTGTCAAGGGTGTCCACACCCAGATTTCTGATGACACTGTGACTATGGAGAAAGAGCAGGTAGAGCAACATTTCGAGCTGAGATTCTAGGCCATGCTTAACCCCAGTGGAATAGATAAAAATAACACATCCAGCAAGCAATCTCAAAGATTTATTTTTTTTTTTTGAGAGCCATTTTCAGTAGTGTTGGCCCCTATTCTGTATACGTGTGTTGTACCCCTCATATTCCTCCACGGGGACTTTGCTGCTCTATTTATATCATGGAGTCAAACATCTTCCTACTCTTCAGCTAAGCATATGCTGCCACTGGTCTGCCCTTGGGCCTCCCCTGAAATCACAGGAACAAGCAGCTAGCTGTATGAGAAGAACCCAGATTACCCTGAGCAAGGAAGGGAAGGAGGGTCCCACGCAGGGAGAACGTTGGTAACGCTTGATACGGTTCTGCACCTCCTACCCGACCCTCATTACAGGGAAATCTACTGGGAGGTCTACTCCTCATGGCAGTCCTTACTTTCAGCTCCTCAATAGTCCTAGGAAGCACACCTACCCTCTGGGGATTAAGGATTTATTTCTCTTAAGGGCCACACTACAAATTCTTCAGTATAGGCTAATCTTTTTCATGTTGCAGTTTTATAGAAAACTGGTGTTTTATAGGCAAAGGTTGGACTTTAATGGAGTAAGGATGTTGTATCTATTCACAGTAGGGCATTTAAAACAAGCTGCCCCACGTGTCTACAAATGAGGGAAAGGAGTCTCATTCCAACTCTCCATTTATGCTCAGCTTTGCTCTGATGTGATATTCCTCCTTTAGTCGGCTGCAATCTTCTGCTTTCCTCCCAAATTCTGACATTATAGGTTATCTCAGCACAGATTAGAAAGGATCCTACTAAATGAAAAATTCAAAGTAAGTTTTATCTCACCTGCTTACACCAGTCCATTGCCAGTGGCAGCCTGGAGTACTTTGGTGAGGCGTATAGGAAGCAAAGAGTGCTAGGACAAAGCAGTAACATCCATCCCTGCACAGGAGGTAGGGGTGGAGGTGACTGTCAGATATTTTCTATCGCTGATTTTGCCAAATCTTATTTTTTGTAGATCATCAGAGAAGTGATTCTAGGCCATTTCTGCCTTCCTACTCTGCTTTCTATTTCATCTGAGACTCCAGGATGGTTCTAAATTTTCCCAGGCATGCAGGCTGCTACTTAGCATAGGCACAAGCACACTCTTCTATAAAATCAACACTGCTTGCCTCCCTGATTCTAGAAGCCAGGCAGATTCTGGGGGTTAGGGCAGAGGTCTGGAGTTTGGATTCCATAAGGGACCTGTTCTCTTTAGAAGCTTTTCTGTAGGGATTTGGATCTGATCAGGGAATGCCATTTGTAACTCATAGCACAATTGGAGTGAATGGCTGTTTCTATGTTAGCTGTTTCATAGCTATCTATACAGCTGGGTTAGAGGCTCCAAAAGAGCCATTTTGTTATCTCTCCTCATTTCTGTGTTCTCAGAGCCTCACACAGTGCCTTGGATATAGTGCGTACCCAATGGAGACTTGCTAAGGACATTGAATGAATGGACAACAGGAAACGTTGGGACTCTGGAAGTCAGCCCTAAAAGACCCCTAAAGACTGTCTAGTTAGAATGATGACTGGTCTGTATGTCATTCTGGCCACTCTGCATTAATGTGACTAGATGGGAAATTTAGTTTGTTCAGATGACTGCTCTGGATTCATCTTTGACTCATGATTAGTCATTCTAGTCCTTCACCTAGAGCAGTCTTCCCCCTTCCCTCCTTCTCTTCACCTCCCTCCTCCCTCGTTTCATTTCCTCCTCTCTTTTTCCTTTCTCCTCTTTCCGCTTCCTCTTGTTCCTCCTCCCCTTTTAAAAATATTCTTGTAAAGACCCTGTCCTTTGCTTTGCTATTTCTACCATTCTCATCCAGAGTTGTATGGGACTAGCCTGGGACCATTGCAGACTTTCTAGGTGGCCACAACACCCCTCATTTCTCTTTTATAATATATTAAACCCCACTGGTCTGAGCTTCCTTAAAAGCTTCTTTATCATACCACTCCTCCTTAAAAAACCTTCACTCGTTCCCTACTTCCTTGTCTATGAAATTAACACCTCTGTTTGAAATTCATGATAACTGGTGATCTGTTCCCACTTACCCAGTCCTATTGTCTATGGAAGCTAGTGTCTCATTTCCTGAGGGCTTACCATGTGTCCGACACTATGCTACTTGCTTTTTCCCTGTGGGGTTCTAGGTATTGCTGTTATCCCCAATTTATACATGAGGTTATGAGGGTTAAAGAAGTGCAGTAATTTGTCTAAGTTTACATGCATCCTTAGTGATACAGCTAGGATTTGAATGTAGGTGGTCTGGTCCAGAGCCAGAGCCTTTGACAACTAGTTCATGATTTCACGTTTGCTATACCGTGTAGATTACTAGGTATGAATTTCATAAATACAGTGACACAGTGCTAAATTTGGTCATATGTAAGGACAGTGCTCCACAATGCAACGAAAGCATTTTTACATAGCACTGTATGTTTTATTTTTATAGAGCACAGTTTCTCAGAGCAATCTCCTACATGATCTATGTGTTAATATATGAATTATTTTTCACTTCTTCCTTTCTTGTTTTCAAGATTGGTAGTAAAATAATTTTCATGTTTATAAAATGCATCTTTTCTCTAATGCTCACATGCTTTTTGTTACCTAAAAAAGGTGCTAAAGAAATATCACCTGGAAATTATTTGCAAATATACCAAGGCACCAAGACTATTAGCACATCTTTGAATCCTTGGGTGGAGCAGCTGAGTATGGATAATTCAGTGGAAACCCCTGATGATGTATGTATGCAGGTGAGCATGGTGTGTGTCTGCAGAAGCAGGGGGAAGAGCACAGAGAGACAAGATGAATGAGTGTCCTCCTTAGACACTCACAATATTAACAGGCTTGAACTACAAGTGATTTTGTTTCATTGGTTGCTTTGCCTTGGAAGAGCCAAAAAGAAGGGCTTAAGAAGTCATCCTCCAGAGAATGTTCACTATCTTTGGTATGTTCCCTATGTGACTAGTCCAGTCTTGATTGTATGGATCCATCCCCCCATATTATCAGTCTTCCCAAAAGGTGTGTGTCTGGGATGAGTCTCTCTTTTTCATAGCAGATCTGAGGATTTGGTGCTTGAACAGCTTACAAAAAGCCCCAAGTGCCATATGTTCCTTCTTTTTCTTTTCTGTCCACCCCAATAGAGCTGGTTGTAAGCAGCAGCGGAGGGTTGTTTTCAGTTTTGTCTTTTCTTGAGGCGAGAGCTTCACCCTAATGATCTTCTAGGTGGTTGACATTTTCAATTAAATTCTACTCAGTCAGACAGACATAACTTATCACGAGAAACTGTCAGGAGCTGTCTCTTGCCCAAATGTTACACAGATAATGATTATAATAATTGGTTCAACTCATCCATAGACTGTCCTTTCATTCGAAGTGGTTTTATACCAGGGTTAGTCCACAGGGAACACCCCCCCCCACCCAATTGGGGATTCACTTCCTGTTGGAATCCACCCCCCCATCTGACCAGAAGGGGGCAGAAGACTAGCTCTGTGAGAAGAGCAGGCTTCATCTCCTACTCTTATAAAAGGCGGGAGTAAGCATGCCCTGTTATAAACAGCCTGTCCTCTTTGTCTCCCCCAACAATATTCTAAGAAATGCAGCAACTGAATAGCATAGCAAAATGATTGAGATCCTGGGCTCTGGTGTCAGACAAACCTAGGTTCAAACCCCTACTCCACCCCTTGCCAGCTGTCTGGCTTTGGAGAAATCTTTTTGCCTCTCTAAGTATTCGTTTTCTGGTCGTTCACACTGGCTAATAACATTGGAGCTGGAGAAAATTAAAGTGGACATGTACTTAAATGGCCTAGAATCCTGTAGTTCTGCAAAATGGCAGTAGATACTGTCGTAATTATTACTCCTCCTCCAACTTACTCCCATCTGATGTGGGACCTTCCATTCTCTGGCAATTCCCTCCTTTTGATTTCAGCAGGTGGGTGAGTTGAGTAAACATCCTGGGCACAGTCTCCAGGTGAAGCAAGTTGCAGATGCCATCGCCACACCACTGTTCAATGGTTCCTTTGCGGCTCTCTCACCAGAAAAAGCTACAGCTAACAATTCTGCTAAATCAAAGTAGGGACAAGAATGCACTGAGCAAGGTCAAGTGATGCAGCTGACACCCAGGTAAATGAAGCACGAGGGCTGGAAGTTGGGAGGGGATTAAGGAAACTCTGGGCAAAGTCTTCGATGAAAAGAATGATAAGAGGGCCTACCCTATTCCCTGACACTCTTTCAGAATTTTAAATAAAAACATTCAGACTCCATAATTCAGGACTTTTGTTAGGTTGGTTGTTATATATCCTGAGCTCCAAAGATCTAAGAAGAATGGATTTCCATGATGGCAGTTTGTTAGACAATTTCTGAGGCAAGGGGCTACTTAATAGTCTTCTCCCCTGAGAGAACACATGGTTGATTCTCTCAGAATACTGACTGCTCAGTGATTGGTTGCTTGAAAAGGAGTAAACGATAGGTTTTCTTATAAATTATAGTGCAAATGTCCACTTCCTACCAAGGGAAACCACAGAGCAACATCTGATTGTCACTCCCTTGTGTATATAATAAATTCTTAGTTCTTTACTCAAGATACTTTGTGATCAAAATAGCTTTTCTACAACTGAATTTCAGTTTAATTCTATTGAGCCAAAGGTGCTCATTTTCAGCTTCCAGGTCTTTGCTTATTTTGGCCTCTCTATTTGGTTATGCCTACTTTCTGGGTGTCATCTCCACACCTCATGTTCTACCAGCCTCTTCTAGGAAGTCTTCCCAACTCCTTTCCCCTAACCCAGCTGGAAATGCCTCTGAATTCCCATAGCACCATGTCCCATGGCACTCTTAGCTTTGTATCTTGGAGTACCCATTATTTATATGTGTGTCTTCTCTCCCTGTCTAGTCCTAAATCCTTGAGGATTAGTTTCTAGTTTATCTTTGTGTTTCCCAGAAGATCCAGCCCTTGTCCTACACACGTCTAGCACTGGGGGGTGCTGCATTAAGTGATCCCACAGAGCTAAGGCTCGGATGCCTTTGATGCGATTAGAGGGGCCCTAATCCAGTCTTTGCCAGATCAGGAAAGTCTTCCTGAAGCAGATGCGGAAGGCTAGGTCCTGAAGAAAGAGGAGTGATGGGATGTTATGGTCTATGTGTTCCCTCCAAATTCATATATTGAAACCCTAACTCCCAATATAGAGGTGGAGTCTTTGAAAGGTGATTTGGTTTAGATGATATCAAAGAGGGCTCTTACCAGAACTCAACCATGCTGGCACCCTGATCTTGGACTTTCTGGCTTCCAGAACTGTGAGAAATAAATTTCTTTTAATATATCATAAACTGTGGTATTTTGTTATGGTAGCATAAACAGATGAATACATTACTGCTGATAGAAAAAGCATGAGAGTGCTTGGGACAGAAGGAACAGCAAGGACAAATCCTATAGGAAGAGGGAACACAGGTTGTTTGGGAACCCCTAAAAGGCATATAGTGCTGGAGTAGTGGGGGGAGAGGAGGAGGTGCGAGGTGAGACTGCAGAGCTCACTGTGGGTCTACAGCCCATGCTAGAAATGTTGAACTCTCCTCTGGAAGCAAAAAAGAGTCATGTGATCAGTGTGGAGAATATATGAAAAATATCACAATTTTACATTAGCTTTTCTGGATCCCATAGCAAGGATAATAAGTTTCTTTTAAATCGGAAAGGGTCTCACACAAAACAAAACAAAAATATCCCATTTCCAGGAGCCAAGACTAAGGAAACTGGAGCCAGAGTTAACATTTCTCCTTCAAAGCTGTGGAGGGTCTCTTGAAGTGAATGGGAATGTTTCTTGAGTGGCATATTGAGAAAGCACAGTGGTGAAGGGTGTGTGTGTGGGGGGTACAATGCTTTAGGCTTTCGCCAGTGGGTGCCTGATGAAATACATCTTGACGTGTCATTGAAGTGTGGAGCCGAGCAGCCCTGTGAGGTCGCCTGTCCCACCCCCTGTGTGGGGAGATTGTGCCTCACACTCTCTTTCTCTGCTCTTTGTCCAGTGGCTTTATGCACCTCAAGTGATGGGGCTTCCACCGCCACCCTGGGGAAACCATCCCACCTTTGAATTGAGCCTTCTCTTAAGGTTGCCCTGATATTCAGCCCAAGTTTTCCTTTCTGTAATTACATCCCATTCCTCTCTGCTCTATCCCTTCCCGTGACCCTGAGCAATGCTTTCCCTTCATCGGTGTGCCTACACCCTTGCTCCAGGAGAGTATTTGATCCTCGGTCCTTTTTGTTGTCCCTGAGCTTTGCTTATTCCTGCCCGGTGCTGCAGGAAACCTTATAAGTAGCTCCCGTGGCTGCTCTCTTTAATCCTCCTGGCTCCCCTGCTTTGATTTCTGTCCAATTTGCCTATTTCTTTCAGGGGCACTGAAGGGCCCAGAACGAATCCTAGGCTTCCTAACTATAGTTTTGATTAATCTTTTATATGGTAGATGTTCTCAGGGATGCTACCCCAGGTTGAGTGGAAAATAAAAATCTTTCAGAAAAACAGAGCTGATTTGAACCCCTGTGATAAGACTTCGGGCACTTCAGAGAAAAGTGAGTTTGACCCCAAGGACCAGCCCACCCCCAGCCCTCTGACATTCATGCACCTGCACTTCACTGTACTATTGAGGGCAGAGGAGGCCCACATTTGGGTGATCAGAACGACCCTCCTCAGTCAGCCTCACTAAGTCAGGCCTGTTCCCCAAGGCCAAGCTTTTGGGTTCACTCCTCCAAGACACCTTCTTTGATCACCCTGACTCCCACTTTGGTACAACAGATAAAAGTCAAAACTCCTTCCTATGAATTGCCATCGTGCTTTTGTAGTCCCTGCGCTTGTGGTACTTCCAGCTCTCTCTTTTATTCCTTTACCCATTCAGCAAATATTTATCTAGCACCTACTCTGCTTATGATATTGTAGTGCACATGAGGCGGGGGTGAGGGGGTGGGGAATGGAAGAGCAGCAAAATTAAAGCGCCAAGATAAAGTTCTTGCCCTCGAGGAGTTTCCCCATCCAGATGTTGGAGTGGAAATTGTACAGCAGGAGTGACTTGGAGTAGATTATCATGCCCAGTGTGGATTGTGAGTTCTTGCACATGGGCAGATCGCTGTCTGATTCATCGGGGTATCCCCCGCAATGCCTAACATGTGCCTTCAGTGTAGTTGGTTCTCAGTCATATCTGTATGAAGCATTAACATGTGCCAGGCAGTGTGCTGAGCACTTTACATGTATATCTCGACTCTGTAACTACTTGTATTATCTCCACGTATCAAGGAGGAAACCAAGTCTCAAGAATATAAGGCCACTAACCTGAGTCACAGCTGGAAAGTGGTGGAGCCGAAGGAGAATTGAGATGTTTCACCTCCCATGTCCTCTGGCCTATCAGCTGTGCTATGTACATGGATCATTCATTCATGATAAACTTAAATGGGAAACTGAGGCAGGAAAGGTGGTTCACAGGGTAGCAAATCAAAAACCATTTTCCTGTGATGCCCAATGCCACCTTCCCTGTGCCGGTATTGACAAAAAGCAAAAGTGGGATCAGCAAGGTGTGTTGTCAGACACCCTGGGAGCACACATAGATCTTACCTGTCATTGGTGGTATTGGACAGAGGATGGGAAATCAGGCTTTTCTCATTTTTCTTTTTTCTTTCTTTTTTTTTTTTAAGAATCAACTAACATCATGTACATCAATCAGTCCATCTACTTGACTAAATCCTACTTGGGGATGGTGGCAGAGGAAAATGGCCACCCAGGGCAAAGATCGCTGAATAGAGATGAAACATGAATCACCTGTATATTTGGAAAACCTTTGGGAATTTGGGGGATTTTTGGTATTGTATTAATATTGTCTTATATACTTAGCGCACAGTAGGTGTTCATTACCTGTTTGTTTAAAATGAATACATGAACATCACCTCTGGTACATTTTGTACTTTTAAGGATGAGAGTTATTCTGTTGCATAAATGGCTAATTACAGTGATGGGATGTATGATAATTTTTAACAGTCACTAAAGGGAAGATAGTAGTGGTGTGAGTTTGCCATTTTGTGTCTGCTGCTCCTTTTATTGAAGCCTTTTAAGGGGGACAGATCTGGTGTCTCTCCTGCTTACTCATTTGTGTGTGTGTGTGTGTGAGTGTGTGTCTGGGTGCAGCCAGAGCCCTCAACAGTGGATATTGGATGTTCTACCAGCTGGCTTTCCCTGGGTTTGCTTACTCTAATCTAGGAGTGGGGCAGCAGCACCTGTGTCCAGGGCTCCTGGGAGGCTCACTGGGCAAGAGGGTGGCTATGCTGCATTTGTGTCATGTCTTTGGAATGTGTCCTCAGCTCCTTGATGCACATGGGCTGTGCTCTCTGTGTTCACCTTAACTGTGACCTTGGAGCATGTCCTCCAACCAGCTGTGGCCTCCTAGTTCCCTCTGCTCTTGGGTAGAGGAATTGCAGGAGGATAGAGAGCTGGATCAAGGTCATGTACCTACCCAGACACCTTCCCTGAGGCCAGGAAAACTCTGGGTCTGTCATTTTTCAAGGTGAACAAAAGTGTCAGCTTTCCTTTTGAATAGGTTAGATTTTTACCCTAACAAATATTGTGTAGCCATTTAACAGCTTGGGCTCTGGAGCCAGCATTCCTGAATCTCATCCCAGCTCTGCCACTTTCTCATTGAGTCTTGGGCAAATTAACCTCCATGAGTTTGTTTCCTCTTCTGTAGAGTGGCGATAATAATAGTATCTACCTTGTAGTCTTGTTAAAAGTGCAGTCATGCACATAAAACATTGAGCTCAGGGCCAGGCTATAATTGTCACTTTTACTTCCTTTAGCAATGGCATTTAGGAGACTATGTGCCAGGCATTGTGCTAAACACTCCATATGAATGGTTGCATTTGGTCTTTACAACAGACTCCTAAGGTCATTGGGGCTTCGGGAGATTCAATAACTTGTAGGGATTCGAATTCAAGTTCAATGCTAGTATCTGCACTCTTTCCAAGTATTTGATCCTGTCCATTGCAAGGCCTGACTGAGAGTCAAAATTTGCATGGCTTAGTTGAGCTAAGGAAGACCCTTGAACTGGAAAGTTGGGGAAAGAGGAAAGAAAAGGAGAGTTCTATTTCCCTGTCTTCCAAATTACTTCTTATATCTCTACAGAGTAGCATGTCATCTAGTCCTCTAGGTGACATTAAGGAGCCAATTCCATCTGGCAATGGTAGGGTTGCTAGTGTTTGTGTGTATATATGTGTGTGTATGTGTGCATATGTGTGTGTCCAGGTGTGTGTGTGTAGTGCACTGTTCTATACTGGCATTGCAGAGATTGAATGAATGAAGAAGGGAGCTAGTATGCACATAAATGACACATGTTTCTATGTGTGAGACAGCTGCCAAAAGCCATTCATAAGAATCTGTGTCATCCTCATTACTTGGTAATCACATGGCACACCCACTCATGCACCCAGCACACATGCGTTATCATTGGTCTATGTGTACTGGACATGATGAAAAAGTCCTGTGGGTCCATATGGTAGACACTGAATAAGGAAATTTTTTATTTTTTATGATTCAATAGAAAATCAAAACACAGAGTAATTGAAACTTTTTAAAAAAATATATTTTATTGATTTTTTACAGAGAGGAAGGGAGAGGGATAGTTAGTAACATCGATCAGCTGCCTCTAGCACACTCCCCACAGGGGGTGAGCCCACAACCAAGGTACATGCCCTTGACTGGAATTGAACCTGGACCCTTGAGTCTGCAGGCTGACACTCTATCCACTGAGCCAAACCAGTCAGGGCAAGTAATTGAAACTTTGTGACAGTACTACAGGCTGTCCTTCCATATGGGTGGAAAACAAATGTTTCTTCAAATGTGGTCATGCATTCGGGTCCTTTTCTTTGGGGTATGAACCCTTTCAATTGATTTTGTATGTTTACTAGTACTTGAAAGTGAAAAGAAAAAAACCCTTCAAAATCGAACACCTACCACTTCTGCAGCTCTCTGATAGGTGACTTAGCTTTTCAGCACACTTTGAGAAAAGCCATGCACAGGTTAGGAATGATTGGCTCAGAGAGGTTAAGTCACTGGCCCAAAGCAACAAAAGATGCAAGCCTCAGTCTCTGTCTTCAGCTCTGTCCTCTCCCTCAGCCTTTGAAAGGTGAAGACAAATAGGCGAATAACCCATGGATTGTTTGATGAGTAGTTTAAGTGCACTTTATTCACTCTCCAGTAGGGAGAAATCTGTTATTTTTTCTGAGCATCCCCAAAGCCCATATAAATCCAATTATATTACAAATGTGATTGGGAAATGTTGCGCAATTTATCGATCCCCTCATGTCCAGCTGACCAGGTGACTTGCTGGGAACCTCTTTCCGTGTCTTCATTTTTGTTGTGATCATGTTATCTTTCTGAAGGATGATGGTTGCCTTTTTGGTAAGTTTGCTACTTACAGCTAAACTCACCTCTCTTTTCTTTAGTGGAAAACATTTTTTTTTTTTTTTAAAGAAAATAGTCTTTCTAAACAGTACAATTAAAGTGTCAAAACATTTTCTCTTCTGTTCCTTGAATTTTTATTTTTCAAAATTTAAATAATACCCAGGATGTATATGTTGACAGTTTTTCACCAAGTAAGAAAAACCACGACCACAAATAACTCCCCAAAAACTAAGCGACACATGTCCTGAGCCCATTACAGTCTCATTCAACCTAACTGGAAAGTGGCTTCAGAAGTTGCAAAGAATCCAAGGAAAAAGTGTCCATTACTCTGTTAAATAAGCAGAGGGAAGCTTTAAAGAAAATGCCCACCCACGAGGATCTAGGGAGCGCTCTGGAACAAGTGGGGCCTTGCCTGGTACGATCTGCAGGGAACTTTGCGGAACCGAGATGATCACTGCAATTACGAAACACGAAGGCATCTCTTAAAGGTGTGTTCTGGGAGCATTACGGCACTGAGTGTCTCCTAATAGTAGTTCTGGGCGCTTCAATATCCTCAGCGCTTCATGGGGCTGAATACTCACGAGGGCTGTAGAAAAAAAAAATGCTTGGACTGAGTATGTTATAAACAATAAAATGGTATATTGAATTATAAATTATACCATTACCTAAAATCCCTAAGACCATCTAGGTGCATTCTAGAAAAGACACTCTAATATTATTGAACTACTTTATAATTTTAATACTTTTAATTGAGTAATTTTTACAAAGTAGAAAGACAAACATTCAAATTACTTTCCATCCCACCTTACAGAGATAACCGCTATTTGCACTTTGCTATCAGTTTTCTGTGCTGACTTAAATAGATGTATTGAAATCTCTAGGTGTGGGGACATAACATACACATAATGCCTGATGTTACATCTTCAGTCCTCTTCTTTGTGGTTATTGCATTCATTCACATGTATTCTTTGAACATGTTTTTAATGACTGCATAATATTACATCACGTGGGTAGATCATCATTTATTTAACCAATCTGCCAATGTGAGACATTTAAGTTTTTAATTTTTCATTATTACAAATAATGCTTTGATGAGCATCTCTGACTTTCCTCTGGTAAATTCCTAGAAGTGCAATTATGGGATGAAAGGATATGAATGTTTTTAAACTCTTGATGCAGTACCGAAGTGGTTTCTGGAGAGGCTGCGCCTGTTTTTGCTGCCGTCCCTTCCCCATCCACGTGGGCGAGCGTGCTCGTGTCCCTGCACCAGCACTCCCGATGCTATCGTTCATTGACATCTTTGCCATCTTACGAAGGAGCACTTGGGTGATTGCTAACGTTAAGTTGGAAAAGCCACCAAGAGAGCTGAAGTTTAAATTCTAGACAGCAAACCAAATTGGCAAAGGCATCCTGCCTCTTCCAGAAATGTCCTTTCCTTAATTCTCAGGTAAAGAATGAAGAATTTTCTAATTCTGTGCTTCCGTGAAGCTGCCTTAACACGTTGCAGCCTTGTACAGTTTTAACAGCCCCCGAGCCTGTCCAAGTGTGTTCTTGTGGCTCATCGATGTGCATTTGTTCGGGATTTAGAACTTTGACCACCTTGGTAATACTTTGGAATCACTTAAATGTTTTTTTTTTTCCCTATGCGTAATCTTCCGCTAAGAAGCTGGTGACCTCTTTACTCTCATGCAATACCAGAGTATTTAGAGTTTCCCCTGCATCTCATTGGTTGAAAAATGACAAGTTAAGTTAAAATTTGATTTGCTCCACAAAATTGAGAATTTCATTTTCTTGAGATGTTTGAGGGAGTTGGCTAATCATTTTGGTGGAGACTTTGAGAACCCCTGAAAAATTCTAGGCGGTCATCTAAGCCAGCCTCTAGCCCTAGGATCCAACCAGCCCAAATCAGGGATATAGTGAGGAAGGAAAGCAATTTTTGATTTTCATTTTTCAGTCATAGTAGTTAAGACAAGTATCCTGATAAAGTCCCTCAAAATCTATCTGTCCTGATCTATGGCTGGGTGATCAGGAAACAAGTGCAGAGTTTGGTTAGTTTGCAGCGAATTAGTGGCACTGTTGGAAGAATAGTTACTGCTGTCAGTTATGAAATGTGATGGGTCGGAGTGGGTTCCCTTCGGTGTTAAAAACAAGCTCTAGAGCTCTGACTGGTTTGGCTCAGTGGATAGAGCGTCGGCCTGCAGACTGAAAGGTCCCGGGTTCGATTCGAGTCAAAGGCATGTACCTCGGTTGTGGGCACATCCCTGGTAGGAGGTGTGCAGGAGGCAGCTGATCCATGTTTCTCTCTCATCAATGTTTCTAACTCTCTATCTCTCTCCCTTCCTCTCTGTAAAAAAACAAACATTAAAATTAAAACAAAACAAAACATTAAAAACAAACAAAAAAACAAGCTCTAGAAATGGGAAGCTTTTTGTGGGAGCTCGTTACTGTTGTCTAAACAGAGAGGGTATGAGACCTGCCACTTTGATGAAGGGTTTGTCATTAACAGTGGGTGAATTCCAAGAGAAACAGAAACATTACAGGTCTTTTAAATTTCTGTATGTTATGAAAATGAGTTGTTGACTGAGTAACCTAAAAAAACCCAGAGTGAATATTTTGAATTACAGAGGTGGTGTGACTTCAGAAGGGGAGCATTCCTGCCCCTGACCTGGGATACATCACCCTGCTCAGTTTCCCCCATCTGTAAAATGGAGCCATTTTATTGCTTCCCCCCTTGAGATTTCTCAGAAATGTGTAAAACAATTTTTATTTCTTAAGAAGCTTGGAAATTTACAATGTGATAATTTCCTAAAGTGGGTCATGCAACCCTAATTGTGTTTGGGAGGCTGGAACTATTTTAAACGAAAAAAAGTACTCAAAATGTTCTCATTCTAGTTCACCTCAAATGCTGAGTCACATCAGCGTAGCCTTTGCAGTGGGTGGCCCGAGGTGGGCGGCTTTGTGTTGTTAGAGCCGCAGAATCCAGGCTCAGAGGACCATCTTTTCAGCCCTCTTTTCACTTGATTCCAGCTTCCCTTGATTAGTCATTTGCATGCTCATTTTTGTTCAGTTTTCTCACTGGCAGAGTTTGTTAATTACTGAACAGGGGAGACTTAAAAAAAAAAGAAGAAGAAAGAAAACAAAATAGAGTGCGCCTTGTTTGCTAAAGTTTTGTTTTAGGTCCAGTCTTTTGAATTGGCACCAAAAAGAAGAAAGAAAATGCAAGAGATACACCTGACTAACTTGCATTTCGTATTTCCAACCCTCAAAAGTACAATGCTTGTGGTAATGCATTTTATCTGTTTTCGAGGGAAAACAATCACCTTTGATGACATTATAGAATAAACACATTTAACAGCATGCTGAATTGCTGAAGTATCATTTTCAACGACCTCATTAGTGTCACTTAATTAAAACTTCCTGCTCTTGACTTTGATGCTGGTACAGGCAAAAACACAGAGGGAATTGAACAAACAACAACAAAAAGGGGGGGGGGTGCATTTTGTAGTGATAAATCGCAGAGGTTGCTAATGAAACCGAATTATGTACCTTTTTCCTGCAACTCGGATAAAATAATATGAAACACGCAGCAACTTTGCATCAAACTAATTAATCAGCTGTCAGCAGATTTGCCTTATAATAATCTCTTGCACTTATTGATCATTTAATAAAGGGGGGGGGCTTCTTTTTTCTCTGTACATAAGCATTAGGTTGGTGATAATTAAAGCCTCAGCTTCAGAAATGCCATAATAACCGTTAATTAGCAGGATGCTATTTTCAACATAATTTGCTAATTAGGCAGTGAGCTGGTATAGTGTATATACCTAATTATGAAGGGTCTTGTGCCGCAGACACATGTGACTGGAGTGTCAATGACACCATTACAGGGGTCCTGGCGGATTTTAAAAAAATATAGTTTGTTCAGAGGTGCTTAGCTCTTTGGGGAGATCTTGTTATAGGGAATATTACTGTTGGTTGTTTTGCAGGAGATTTAGAAAAGGAAACATTATGTGGGATTATACCACCTCTTTGATCTAGACAGTGGACAGACAGAATTAATAATTCCAAAGGGACTTTGTGGCCCAGTGCCTACTGCAAGGGCTGATAATTTAGGCAGCAAAGTTGTGTTTCCTCCACTAGCAGAGAATTATTCTCTATTTGCCTGCCACTTGCAATTCATCTGTGAACCATGATGCTGGAAATCTTTTAATGCTCTGTGCCTGCCCTATGTTGATTTTTCCACCACACATTGGTAACCGATAACATGTATCTCTCTCTGCCTGTCGGTCTCCTCTTCCTCTGTGTTTCCCTCCACGTCGTAAAGAAAATCTAGACTTTTCAAAAATGCATGTTGATTTTTGCTTGTTTCCCCCCCCCCAGCCAATTCCCTAACTACCTTGATTAAAAAAAAAAAAAAGTTAAAGAGAGGAATGATAAAGTATGAAAAGAAGGGTGAGCTCTCATGCCAAAATCTCAAATAATATGCATATTAGTAATATTGGTGAGTTTTCAATGTGGCTTTTCAGCGGAGTGTAAGCAGAGTGAGATCATTTGCAGATATATAAACTAGCTTCCAGAATCATAACAGCCGATCTCTTTTGAATGTTTTCACCTTGTTTCAAATAAAACTATATTTCTTTATTCCCTTTAAAGGAAATGAAAACTTAATTCAATAATAAATGAGCTTCAGAGCAGCACAAGAGTCACTTAACTTAAATCTTTTTGTAGAGGTTCCCACTTAAGCAGCTTGAAAGACAGTAAATCACGCCGGAGAACGGACATCCCAATTTCATTGCCGCGCTGGAGAGCGCTGAATTAATGGCCTTCTCTTTAGAATGTATGGATGTGCTTTCCAGCTGCTGAGTCTGACAGTGTTATAGCTCAATTAATGGGATTTTGATGTAATTGCAGAGAGGGGACGTTGTGCCGAAAAATTATCTTTTTTCATAAGAATTACATTTTATCATCCAGATGTGAGGGGGAGGGCTTCAAGGCTGAGTATGATAAGTAACAGGGCCTCTATTTTTATTTTAAAATAATGTGTCTCTAAAGGAGGGAGAGGATAATGAATCAACATGGTTATTTATTGAGCACTTAATATGTGCCCTACACTGAGCTAAGCGCTTTCCTCACACATATCACACAGTGTTCACAAGTCTGCAAAGCAGGCCCTGTCATCACCCCCATTTTACAGATGAGAAAAACAAGTCTAAGAGAGATCAGGCTTGTAAGGGGCAGACCTGGGAGTTGAAGATCCTGAGATCTTAATTGACCAATATGTGGGTTGCCTCTCTAAATTGCAATTGGTGGAAGATGGCAGGATCCATGAATGTTTGAAAGCTTAGAACAGCTTCCTAGAACATCACAGTATAGTGCTGAGAGAAAGAAGTTTTGGTCAGGCTGCCTGGGTATGAAGCTGAGATCTGCAATTTCCTAGCTGTGTTTGACTTTGGGCAAGCTATTTAAATCCTGTGAGCCTGACTTCCCACAATGGTAAAGACAGAATAATAATGATGATGCTCTCATATAATTTGTCACAAGAATTAAATGAGAGGATCTGTGCAAAGTGCTCAGAACAGTGCCTGGAACATAGTAAGTGATCAGGAAGTGATAGCCATGCTTACTGTTAGCTAAACGCCAGCCTGCAGCGTCATCCGTCTCGTCCAGCGCAATTTTTTTTTTTTTTTTTTGCCTCATCTTATCACAGGGTGCAGTCTGCCTCTGGGAACTTGACTGCTAGTGTTTTCTGGGAAGGACCCGGAGTGGCATTTAGCGTAATACGACTGTGCCTACTGGTATTGAGGTATGAAGGCACTCTTTCTTGTTTTAAAGCCATTGAAATTCCTGTGTTATCAGAATGGATAGTGATGCTCTCAGTGTGCCCGTCAGTGCATATAGACTCGCCCTTCGGCCCGAGGCCGGCTAGCGTGTGTGAGGAAGCACTGCATTCAGGGAACCCTTAGGGGCTCCAGGGGACAGAAAGAAGAACTCACTTTTGGCACTGCCCTCAGATTTATGAACTAAGACAAAGTTCAGGAAATCTCTGGAGTTCATTCTAGGAAATCCAGTTAGGAAAAAAACACAGAGAAAAATGATGATGATGATGATGATGATGATGATGGCCATAGCAATGATGGTACTGACAATGAGTACTTACTATTTGCCAGACACGCAACGTTATCTTTTTAATGCTCACATATCTCTACAGATGAGAACTGGTGTTAGCCTGGGTACATGTTTATGGTTGAGGAGGATGATAGGGCAAAGAAGTTAAATAACTGGCCCAAGGTAATATAGCTCTAAATCTTTCTCTCCATTCTCTCATCCCAGCCTCTTATGATACTGTCTAGATGGAGGGCAGCCTCCTGAAATTAACCTGAGAGATGGGTGGAGGGAGGCAGGCAAGAGAGCTGGATTACTTGTACTTCTCATTCTTTGCATCAACAAGGAAGGCTTGCTTTCCCACTGGCTCATCACTTTGTAAAGAATATCCTCTATTTGTGGTTGTATTGACTGAGTTGCAATTAATACGTATCTCAAGTCTCTATGGCCAAATTTGTTAAGCAATCTATTATACACAAATAATGTGCAATAAATCCTGGGCATTTTCATTGCTGTGGGTCAATGATTTCATTTAACTATGATAGTTATTTCTTATAGTACACCGGATTGGAACATTATAATATACTTTAATAATCCTAATTTGTTATGGCAATGCCATTACTTCCTTCAGAATCAATATGTAAAAATTAAGATTAAATTTCAACACCATATGGATGCATTTATATAACAAAAGCTCTATCATTTGAATAAAAATGTGCTACAGTGCTTGATACAGCTGCTGAAATGCAAAAGAATAGGTATAGGTAGGCTTCATTACTTTTGTAGAATAATAGTTATGGAAAGAATTTTTTGTTCTTAGAAATGCAACTTATATGTTAGCACATTTTAATGTTGTCTGTGCAAATGAAATATATCAAACAAGAGCTATTTGCATTCATGATTTTACTTTCTGGTAAGCCTCCAAGTTTGGGACTTATTAAAAGAAATTCATTTTGTACTATTGGGTTCTTTTTCCTTATTTCTCTGTCCTACCAAACTTTGTACCTGGATAGGTGAGTACTGAGAGTATTATCTTGGATAGAGTTGGTGCACATTAAGTAACATTCTGATTCCCTTCTAAGAGCATTATCTTCTCCCATTTTGCCAATAGTGGGATAACTAATTAGGATTAATTAGGTTGCCAGTAGATACCCTCTCATTTCTACCCATTACCCCCTCCTACCAATAGCTTAAGACAGAAGTTTATTTTTCCCCTCCTGTTTAGGAAGTTCAGGGCCAGGATGTGCTCCATAGGGTTGAGTCTCTGGCTCCTATTTTGCTGCTATGCTGTGCATGGCCTCAGTTTCCTATTGATCAAAATGGCTGCCGAAGCTCCAGCCTTTACCTCCACATCACAGCCAGTAGAAGGCGGAAGGAAGAAGAAGGGCAGCTCCTTCCCTTTTAAAACACTTGAGGAAGTTACACTTACCACATCTCCACACAACCCATTGGTCAGAATTAGTCAAATGGCCACATAGGAAGCCAGAAAATATAGGAAACTTCTGTAATCAACTAGAAATTAGGGGTCCTATTATTCTGCCACAGTCTGTCTTATCTTCTAGGAGTCATAGACCCTTTGAGAATATGATGAAAGTGTGGGACCTCTCACCTGAAAAATATCCATAGGTGGATTTTACAATTTGAGGGAGTTTAAGGACTTCTTAAAGTCCACGAATGCCCGTGAAGAAACTCGTTTTAAAGTTTTTATTTTTTCATTCATTTCTCCAATTATACGTTACTCAATCATTCAGTCAATATTTGTTCTGTACTCACTATATGTTTACTTTATTCCTAGCAGTGGAGTGGTGAACAAGACAGGCGAAGTCCCTGTTCTGATTGCTCTTGCTTTCCAGGGGGTAGCTAGACAATGAATGAGACACAAGTGATACACGCTGGGAGGAAAATAAAGCAGTTGAGGTAATAGAGAGTGGAATGATGGCCAAGGGTGCCAGTCACTTTGGATTGGGCAATCAAAGATGTCCTTTCTGGAAAGATGACCTTTGAGATGAACTCTGGTGAGATAGAGCAGGCCATGCCATGAGCTAGGGGGAGGGGAAGAATATTTCAGGCCATGAGAACAGCATGTACAACGACCCTGAGATGGGGATGAGTTTAGTATATTTCAGGAACAGAAAGAAAGCTAGGCAAGAGTGGCATGAGTAATAGGCAGGAACTGGGTCATGGTAAGGGGTGTGGATTTCATTCTAACAGCCATGGAAACCATTGGAGGGGAGGGGAAGAAGGGCGCGTGATTCCGGTGATCATTTTTGAAAGATCATACTGGATGCTGCAAGGAGAATGGCAGATGAGATGGAGCAGTGACAGCGTACCATTCTGCTTAGCTGGTGGGAGGAGAGAAGGATTTACCTTGCTTCCCAGGTCTGTGTTGAACACATGAAGGAGATTTGTGGTCGGCCAGGCCCTTATGATGTGGCTTTAGCAACACACCGAAAGTCTTGCATGTTTAGAGACACAAGGTAAACCACATTGGAAACCACCTTTGTCTCTGCAGTGCCTCTGCATGGGGAAGGTAGTGAGCATTCACAGTGAAAAGGCAGGAAAACTGCCAATGGTAAAATGAAGCTATAGTTCACCAATAATCTGTCTTCCTCACCAGTTGTTTATTCACCCAACATGGGGCAGAGCAGATGTTAATGGGCTCCCCGGGCCCCAGGGCGAACCCAGTAGGGGAAGGTTGTGGGAGGAAAGTTAGATAACTAAGAACATATGATTTTATCTTGTAATTCTCACAAGGGACAGTGTTTTGTGAATGACACATCTGGGCTGTGGGGAAAGTCTCAAGTGCTTAAAACAACAAGCAATTAAAACGGCACAACCCTGTGTGAACTTAGTTTCAAGTGTGATCATTAAAATGATGCTGAAGCCAACAAGGCTAAATAAAGAGGCAGGATGACAAGCCACACCCCGTTGGGCTTTGAGCTCAGAGGCCATTTGAATCTTCCTTACCTTGCCAGGGGCCAGGGCTAGACTGGTCTATTGCTAGTTCAGAAATACGAGAGTTTTATATCAGAATCATGGAGTTTGCATCTGAAAGGGACCTTAACATGAATGGAGCTGGTTTTGGGGAAAATGTGAGGCCCAGAAAAGGTGTGACTTGTCCACTGTTTCTTTGGATTTACTGTTTTTGTTTGTTTGTTTGTTGTTTTTCCTTTAGAGACAATTAAAGGAGCTAATGGTATATATTCCTTTGGTATAATGTGGCTATTTTCAAGTCCTGCCCCTTACCCAACCAAATACTATTATGTCTTGCCCAGTATTGTAGAAGCTCAACAGAGCTGCATCATTTAATGAAAACGAAATTTCCTGTTTTGAAATCAAATTGGCTCAGTCATCTGAGATCCACCCTCCAAAGCAAAGGAAATATCCTTAAAATATTTTGAAAGCTGCGATATTCTCTTTCAGGAATAGTTGAAAGATGGATTCATCTTCAACATTAAATATGGACTAAACATGTCAGAGAAGTTTAATTTATAAACTTTATGAAAGGGGGAGAGAGGAGATTTTTATGGATAAGGCAATGTTGGACATTAACTTTGTTTAGAATATGAAGGGATACAGGCACCTGTTAAACTATGTTTTAAAAAACATTTCCCCATTGGGAGGGTTGTGCAAAACGTATTACCTAGACCTGGAGAATGTTAGAGCTGCAGGAAAAGCTGAAACAAACGAATTCTCTGCTTCTAAGCAGCTCCTCTCTGCTCTGAGCGAGAGGTTCCTGACACTCTGCCTGGGGTGGCTGGAGTCTGTTGCAGGGGCCTGGGGGCTCCATGGAGAGGTTTTATGCATCCAAATTGTCCCTCCCCCTAATAGACAACCTAATTGGCTAATTGTAGGCTCAGCCATCACTTGGGCTGTAATTAGCCACTCTTACTTTGCAGGTAGAAGTGGCCACTTGAATCCTGAAAAAGTCCGTTGTGAAGGTAGTTATTTGTGAGTCCAATTCCGCCTGGACAAAGAGTAGTTAGGAGAAAAACAAAAAATATAATAAACAATGGTGCTTGAGAGATAATCCCTCTGGTATCTAGCTCAGGCTTTCTCACTTCTGAAGTGACAATAACAGAAACAGATAGTTCTAAAAAAAAAAAAAAAAGCCTATTAAACATAATGCATGCAAACATCCTATTAACTCGAGACTTAATTTTCCCCAGTATCTTTCATGTCAAGCAAGTGGACCACCTGAGGGTTTTCAGCTTTTTAACTTTCCATGAATCTGCTTTTCCAAACCCTTGGACTTGCTGGATATAATTTAACTGGCGATTGTACCTGTTTGAATAAAACAAACTTGCTAATTTATAGAGCGACGCATGAATTCTCAGTGTTATTTTCAAAACTCTGGAGAATTGCAGGATCCGTTTTTAATGCTGGACTCACTATCTTAAAGTGAAATGGAAGCGCTATTGTTTACATACACTCTTTTGATGTGGTCGGTTATTGTTACGTTGGGCCAAAGGGAACTACCTGGGAGATGACAGACGCAGACACCCTGTCACCAGTTTTTCTTAGAAGTGCACAATAGCAGCCAAAAAAACCCACTGTGAGAATAGTGGGTGGAAAGTTGCTTTTGGGGGGGAATTCCAGGAAAGGGAAGATTGTGACCTTCGTTACTGCACAGTGTCAAGGACAGATGGGAAGAAGGTATGAATCAATATATGTCAACTGCACAGATGGTATAGCCATACAGTGTCCACATCCTGATTTTCTATCCCCTGAAAGTGAAATTAATAATGCCTTCATTATAGGCAGTAGCTGCCAAGCAGCTGAGAGGACCTAGTACTACACAGGGCCCTGCTCTAAGCAAGGTGTTTGAAACATGGGGTGCCTCTCTCTCTCTCTCTCTCTCTCTCTCTCTCTCTCTCTCTCTCTCTCTCTCTCTCTCTCATAGGAATGCTACGGATCATAAGGGATGATGAGCTGCAAAAAGTAAATAAACCAAAGACAGGGAGACTGTGGTGATTTCCTGCTTTGCAATATTTTTATGCCAAGGACACCTTTTTCCAGAACCTGGCTATGTCACAGGGAGAGGGTTAACTGGTGTGCCAATTACTGAGCTTGGGGTGTTGAAGATCTCAGACTAGGATTAGAAGTGGAGTGTAAAATAAAAATAAGCAACCACAAACCACCAAAACAAGTATTGGCACATCTCTACAAGCTCTGGCTAGTAATGATGAATTCAGTATTCATCACGTGGACTAATTAATGCGCGCTAGCACATCCCAGTGCAATTTGCAAGTCACAGATTGTGTTAGGTGATACAAATGACTCATTTGTGAACCTGAGGGATGACCTTTGGCAGGACTATCTGCTGACCTCAAAAATATTAAAGAAAGGTTATTTCACCTTGCCATTGTCTCCAAATGCCAAAATAGCCCAATTAAAAACCTTGACTTGGAACCATAGGAGCAGATGCGAGTCCTAAAGGGCATTAATTATTTTCAGTGTCAGCTGGTTGTATAACTGAGGCCAAATGAGAGTTTGGAAAGCTATTAAGACCCTGTGTTACATGCACTGGGTCTAAGATTTGAATTCAGCATAAGGCACAGATTTCATCTATTTTAGGCAAGCTGTGTGGTATTTATGCTGGCTGTCCTGTTAAGAATTAAGGGTGAACATAGGTGAAATGAAGCTCATCACCTTTGCTGGGGTTCTCCCATTTGCAATCATCCATTTATTTTCTCAAGTCGATTTGCAGAACCATCATTAGTTACCATATTGTGAGGTCACAAGCATAAACATGTGTTTGTTATTAGTTTGCTTCCAAGCGGACTTTTCTTCCTCTCTACAAGCCTAAACACTACAGTCATTCTGTAGTGTTTCCCCCACAAATGTAGCGACAGATGAAGATATGTACCCAAACTAGGTTCCCATATGGCTAATTTCTACATTTGTTTTAACAACACACAGATTTTTTTAGGCAAATTAAAACACAAGGACCTCGGTATTCATGGCATTCTCTCCAGTTCTGTCATTTCTGTCTCCAAGTGTATGTTAGCAACTCATACCAATGGAACACCCTGTATTAACATGAAGTGGGCAATCCCTCTTCCGTTGAGAAGTTGCTGGATCTTGATAAACTTCACATCCTTTGGTTCACAAGACTTCCAGTGGCTTTGGGAAAGGTTTTGCCTGTGGCTCACAGGTTTCGCATCACTAATTTTCACAGTGGACATTGACCATCAAGACTCACCACATGTCAAGGTATTATAAAACAGGAATGTTTGAAAGCAGGGGGTAACATGCTGATTTTAACATCTTTATAGTTGAGGTTTAAGGTTTTGATTTACCTTGAAATGAATGGAAAAGGAAGATTTCATTCTTAGAAAAGGATTGAATAGTGTGGTGGGAAAGCCCAGAGGATGGGGAATCCGACAGACCTGGGCATAGATCTTAGTTCTTTTAGTCACTATGTAAACTTGAGTATGTGACAACTCCTCTTGGCTTCAGTGTCCTCCTTATCTGTGATGTAAGAATCCTAACACCTGACAGGGTGGTTTAGAAGAGAACATGAAGCCATGTGTATATATAGCTAGGACATTGTGGCTATCATTCTTTTCATTTCAGGGGATTTAGAGAACATCTTCAAAGATGCCATTCCTTCCCTCTCCCTCTAGATTTTTCTTTCTGTTCTCTTGTGGGGCTGTGTGTAATATATATGGCAGAAAACATGACTTAGAAATAAGTCCTGGCTTGAAATCCTTCTTCAGTTGTGAAGTTGCTAAATCTTGATAAACTTCACATTCCTATCTATGAGCTGGGGTAAGAAGACCTACCCTAATGTGTTTCTGTGAGGATTAAGTGAGACAGCGGATGACTATGGGGTTTAGCGTTTGGTAGTTGTTTGAGAAATGAATGAAACCTTTTGGTCCTTGCTTCTAGAACATTCCTCCCCTTTGTCCCCACACATGCCACTACTGAGCTTTCTGTCTGGACTCTTCCTCCGGGTTCACTGATGTTCTGTTCTGAAAGATGAGCACCCTTGTTAGAATACATTTTCTCAGGAATTGACAACTTGTAACTTTCCATTCTCAAGGTTGAAGGAAGATCTGCTTCCCCAGTCCCTGTTTGTTTCCCCATTCGTTGCCAGCACATTCTCTGGTGATAGCCATGTTACAGATCAACATCTGGCAGGCACAGATTGTCCTCACTGGCCCCTCAGATATGGTAGATCGTATCTGTGAGATAAGAACCCTCATAGGTGTTCCTCCTCTGGCTACTTAGACCTCATGTTACCCAAGTAACATGACAACCGTTTTTCTCTACAAGGTTGCTATTATTCTAAACTGCCACTTAAAAAAAAAAATCTAATTTTGTTATAAGATCCTCATAAACACCAGCAGTTAATGAAAGCAGGTTTATTTCTTGCTCTTTGGGAGGTGGCCACCCATGTCAGCATTGGAGGGTGTCTGCACATCCTTGCAGGCCCAACAAGTGGTGAACAGATGGAGTTTGAATTCAGAGCAGCCTTACCAAGAAAAAAATTCCATTCTTTCACCAAATGAGATTTTCAACATCCATTTGCAAAGAACTCTAAGCCATGGTATATTGGGAGAGTTAGCTCCATTGGTAATGAATGCATGAGCTGAAAGGCCACACAACTCTATCAGCTCATAATTTTTATATACAAGCCCACCCTTGACTTAAATTTGGAGAATGCATGCATTTTTAAATGCACGTGCTGACTTTGTGCCAGAGTGGAACTTCCTGTTGAGCAGTGGCTTGTCTTCAGTTTGGTCTAATGCCTTACCTCCAGCACACAGGATGCTCCTCTGGGTGCTTGGTAAAAAAACACACACACACACACACAAAAAAAACAAAACAAAAAAAAAACACAAAAAAACCCCATAATCCCACGGTTACACCATTCTCTTCAGGAAGGACCTCAGTGTAAAGAAAGGGATAAGTGTGAAGATGGAGGTGTATGGATGAGAGATGGGTCTAATGACATAAATACTAAGATACCTTTATCACAAACAGGGTTCACCATAGAGGCAGTATTCCACTGAGGGTTCAGTAAATTACTGAATCCCAGTTTCTCAGTCTTTCTTCCTTAGGTGAAAGCTCTTTATCTCTCATTTGTCTCCCTCTTTTAATCTCTCTCTGTTAGCCCTGCTGGTCATCGATCATTCCACTATATTGGTTCTTAAGTCTTAGCTCACAGTGCAGTCACTTAGGAAGCTAATTAAGGATGCAAATTATTGGACTTCACTCCCAGAGAGTCTGTGTCTACAAAGTCCTCAGTGGGGCCCAGAAATTTGAATTTAAACAGATTACCACACTCCACCTCACCCACCCAAGAAACTCTAGCATAAATGGTTCTTGAGCCATATTTTGGGAGCAGCTGGTCCATGGTGATGGAGAACAATTTGCTGCCCCATAGCAAGGTTGAATGGCGTGAAAAGACCAACTCAAGGAGCTTTCAGTCTTTTGAAGAGTTATCATTGCATCAGTGGAATCCTAGCAAACAGTCTTTTATAGTACTCGTTCTTCAAATGAAATCAGACACTGATCCCGAAGAAGAAGGGGCATAGAGCCCTGCTTCCTGTGCTCTCTCCCTCCATCTTCAGTGGCCACAGGGAAGGGCAGCTCTTGGAGCTCACAGTCCATTTCTTCCCAAAGTGAACTTCGATGAAAGCTGGGTTCCCGGGTCAAGAAGCAGCACCTCACCAGGACATGCAGTTTCCAGCTCCAGGCTCCCCTCTATGGCTGTGTGGTCTGCACCTCTCTGAGCTCCAGTTTATCCCTGGAGGAAAGAGAGGGGTTTGTACTAGATTGGCTTTTTAAAAAGAAGTTCTGTCCTTTATGTCTTTTACAAAGTATCTTTGTGACTTTTGCTGTAGATGAGGACCACTCAGAGTATTATTTACCCTATATTTATCTTTTTAATAAAATAAATCTATTCACTATTCCTTACTCAAATATTTACTTAGGTTATGAGCGGAGCAGTGTTATCTGTGAAATCCGAAGTTTAATGTGCTAATTATAGTTTCTCTTTGCTAATATTCATGAAAATAGGTAGACTCACTAAAATATAAAAGTGTACAACTAAAGCCAGTGGTGTGCACTCCCCCTTGAGAAACATTGAGCTGGAAGATCTCTAAAAGACCTCCCAGCTTCCATCATCAGTGGGGTTAGTATCTAGTAGATCGCTCTTGTTATTACCTTGGGGATTTGCAGATGGTGGCAGGTTATAGAGAAAAACAAAGAACTCCTTTGGGTGCCAGAAGCACGTGAAAGACTAGGGGGAACGGGGAAGAAAGAAATTGCTTGTACTGCTAAGAAGAATGAGGCGCTTGAGGCTTCGAGTGTACATACAAAGGATCCAAATGGCTCAAAGAGAGTTTTTAATATTAATTTTGTGGCGACATAGGGCCACCAGCTGCTTAATTTTATTTAGGTCTAATAGGGAGCTTAATAACCAAGAACATCATTGGTTTCTTGTTTGTTCCTCTTATTGAATGTCAAAGCTAACAGCTTTTATTATAGATCTCCCAGGGCCGAAGTTGGCTAGTTAGGACAGTGGCAACATGGGGCTCTGGGGCAGAGTCGCAGGGAAAAACCTTACCCATGGTGCCCAGCATGTTTTGAAAACTGAGTTGTAAATATATGGATTTCAGGAGACACTTTGTGGGAGGCAGAGGATGTTGAAGGGTTGCTCGGGGCACACATTGTAGAATGAAAGATGTTTATGACCTGTTTGTTTCATGCAAGGGGAGACAGTGACTCCAAATGTACACCCGCTGAGCTGGCGTGGGAATGGCACAGACAACTTACCAATCGTGGTGGTCCAGAGCAAGAAAACAAAATGCATTTGAAAAGTGAGGAAAACTAGCACAGCTAAATATGCCCAGCTTCTAAGCACACTGATGAAATGGAAATCAGCTTAGAATACATAATAGGTTCAAAGCTTAGGCTCCAGAGACAGACTGACCTGGAGTCCACATACTGACCCTGACTCTTCCTGGTTGTGATTCCTTCCTTGGGCAAGGTACCTATTTTTCTGAGCCTTGGTTTATTCACCTGTCAAATGGGTATAATAGGTACTTCCAGGGCTAACTTTAGTATTTAACGACTTAAAGAACTTTGCACAATGTCTGGCAATTAGAATTATTTTTCAGTACATTGTAGGTGCTATTTTTTTTTAATCAACATTATGTGATAGGTTTATTTTATTTAGTTTTTCTATCAAATCCAATGAGAAGGAATCAAAATTGCTACATTTCTGGTGATTTCCCAGAAGTGCTCAATGAGTGACTTTTAATGACACACTCTTATGACTAGTATTATTCTTGAAAAATTCTCCCGTGATGATCCTGAGATAACTGTGACTGAGTTATCACCATGATTCTGACTAAGGTTTCAAGGTTGAAGGGTCTTTTGCATAGAAAATTCCCTTCCTTGGAAGTAAGGCACTTCTCAGAGGGTATAGGAGAACTAGATAGAAGTCAAGAACTGTGACGTGGTTCTATTCAACATCAACCAAATGTGGAGCTCTCTTTGTCAGCAAGGAAGTCACCTCTATTGTTAGGGGCGACAGGTGTGGAAGGTGTAAAAGAGCAAGGTCTGACAGGGTGCTGTGAATCCCGAGAACAAGACCCTTGCTGGTCACAGACTCTCACGTAAAGGTTCTTAATAAACTCTCCGGTGCTGTGAGTGTGAAAGCCCCAAATATGGACCCCCCTCTTGAGACCGTTAGCACTTTTGCATTGAGTTTTGGAATTGATTTCTGGAAAAGATAAGGAAGTTTATAGCTCCTTTTCTTGTTTTTACTTACTCTGCCTTCATGTTCATGAACAATAATAATAAAAAAGAATGCCAGCATTCCCTGTGACATTAACCCTCTTCCCCACCTCCTTGTCCTCCGCAGTGAGATTGCATGGAACGTCTGTTTCTTTAAGGGCCAAGCTACGCCCTGAGTGTTTGTGCCATAAAAGAGTTACATGTGTGTCTCCAAGGAGTCTCCTCTCCCTCAGCTTTATATAAATGTCCAATTAACAGCAGTGAAAAAGTTCTTGTTCCTAGCCTATCTGACAGAAGAAACAATGGAGGGAAACGGAGACAACCCCGCTGCGATGGGTATATCCTACGTCTGTGATGCATTACCATAGACTCCATTCCACATGGTTTTGCATTGTCTCTTCTTACATTTATCCTCCGACTATTGTTTCCTTTTGTTCAGCAACAGCTGGAAATGGTAAATTTATGTGTTGAGCCAATGTTTTCCTTTGCCCTGGCATTTCTAAACATTTATTTTCCTATGATCCAAAAATATCAGCAAAGATTCTCTCAGAAGGATCTTCATCTCATGCTGCCCATCGCCCTCTGATGCTGTCCCTTTAAATGAGGCTCCAGCGTTCACTTTCTGAAGTTCATTAGCTTGTGTTATCAATAATGTAGGATAATATTCTGGTGGAGCCTGAGTGCCTGGCCCGCCCCGTTTCCACTGTCAGTTTCCTTGTACCCTAGCAGTCCAGTGAACTTGATAAGTGTCCCATCATCCTGTTAATCAAATTACTTATGAACTAAAATTGACAGTTTTCATTAATTATAAAGGATTATTCTAATTGCAATTCAAATTTATTCATTTAGAACAGACGGCATTCAGTAATATTTCAGGAAATTTGCATATTAAATGGAGAGGGTCGTCCATTAAGTATGGTAATGTATGCATATTTCCTTATTTTTAACTTCTGGGCCATATGCACTGCTGCTACTTCAGCAGGTGAAAAACCAGAACGTGCTTAATTTGTTCAACAAACACAGGGGCCAGAGCACATCTTTCGGCACCGGGGACTGGCACCCGTCTACCTTATTCCTTCTGCTCTTCCTTTCCCCACCTCCCACGGCCCCAAACACAGCCAAAACCATGGTTGATCTTTCGAAGAAACTTTTTTGATAAACCTGGGCATCTCCCCCAGCCCCCACCTTTCTTTTTTCTTAAATGTAGGCACAGCTGGTAAGGGTTGATTGAAATGTTTTGCCATAGAAGCTGTGTTCATTAATTTCTTCAAGATGCTGAAGTAGGCATTAAGGTTGCCGGCTGGAGTCCTTCCCTGTGACATGTGGAACAGCAAGGGGCCTAATAGTCAGCCTTGTAACATCAACTGGTTACCCCCCTCGTGCGGCATGAACCTTTCCCCTCCAGTGAAAAATGAACCTGTCTGAGACAAAAGCACAAACCACGCATGCAATGAGACAGTGCCATTATTCACACCATATAGGCTGTTTTCAGAGATCATTAAAAATCATATCACCATGATATTAATAAGCACCTTCCCTGATCCAGGTCTCCGGTAACAGGAGGTATATTTAGAGCCACCCTCACCACCTACCTAATCTGAGATCATGAATCTGGGAGGGAAAAAAAATGTCTGTAAGATAAAGGCTAACAAGCTGGTGTGGTCGGAGCCACTTGGCTTTTTAAACAGCTGGTCTGTCCCAGAGTTCCTAGCATCCATCCTAGTGGGGAAAGGGAGGGTGTGAGCCCCCAGCCACAGCAAGTTCTTTCCGGTGAGTTTTGCCTCTAATCCTAAGGAATTGATGATATCTAGTCTTAATGATTTGAATACAGCATATGCCAGCTCATTCATCTCCAAAAACTCACATAGAATAACTGGCTGCTCATTTAGCTTGGTTTCAAGTAGACTTGTTTTTCATTTTTCTGCAGTTAAACTAAAAGCTTTGTTGTTTCACATGCAGATATTCTATTTGCTGAGCATATTTATTTCAGTCTGTTTGTATAGCACCAGGCTTTCATGGCCATATGTTATTGATTGAAAAGCCTTTGCGAACTCGGATTCTGAATAGGCACTGTGTCCTTGGGAGGTGTCCGAGAGGCAGAGACTGAGGGCCGGCTCGCTGCCTTGCCAAACCCATACTGAGGTCCCTTTCCACTGCTCTCCCTCTGCCCAGGCAATACATAAACGTCCCATCAATGCTTTGGTTGTTTACACAACCTCTCCCCAAATCTCAGTGGGAGCATGCAGTACCCTGTTCCTTCTTGTTGGGGTACAGCTATTCCTGCTAGCATGACTAGGAATGCCACTGAAGGAACAGACCACCAAAGGCTATTTTAGAAAACACTGATGGAAAATTCTCAGAAATCATTCAAGCCCACTGTGGAGCCCAGGGAAACTTCCCCCCTGTGTCACATCTTTTCCTCCACTTTGTTCTGCGTTAGAACCATGAAAGCCCCAGTCCTCATCCTGTTTCTGATGAGAGTGAGTTTTCAATGTAAGTTTTAAAAAATTTAATTGTTACTGATTACTGACATGCAACGGTAAAACAATATAAAAGAATGCCACAAATGATTAAAGTAAAACTTAACAGTGTATGCATTAAACAACCCCCTTAACTCCACTTTTGTTATGGGAAATATTAAGTTGCATAATGTGACCCAGTGGTATAGGATAATTGCTTAAGAAGCTGTATTATACAGATATTTTGTATATTGTATCCTCATGTGCAGTATTCTTGGTGATTAATTCCTCAGTAGAGGGAGGCTCTCTGGAACAGATGCTGATTATATCAGAATGTGGGCCGAAAGTGATGCCAGGAGTGGAGAGTGGCACGAGTATGCCAGGCATCCTCTGGAAACTAGTGGGGGACATTTCTCAGAAATTGCTCTTGCAGTCAGCATCCATACTATCTGTGAGAATAACTTCTAGGTCATTGACAGAGGGCTACATATTATTTGATGGAGGTTGATGGAGAGAGAGAAGGATAAGTAAGAACACAAGACATGTATAAAACATGATGAAGAGCCAATGAAGAATTAAGTCCAGTGGAGGGAACTAACTTCTCTGAGCTCCATTTCTTTTATATCTGTAAAATGGAGCTCACACTTGCTTTGTCATTTTTCATGGGACTGTTGTGAAAATCCCCTAACACCCATCTGTTTCTCAGACTCTCCTGTTCATTAGAATTGCCCAAGAATAGTCAAAATTACACATTCCCGGATCCTTTTACCTAAAGATTCCAATTCAGTAGGTCTGGGGTGGGGCTTGGGAACCTATATATTTAAACATTCTCAGGTGATTTTTATGATCCAGCCCATTTTGAAGGCATACACTGTTCTACCATATACACTACTCTTAGGGAGTTAGACTTGCAAAGTAATTAAAAAGAGTTCAAGACTGCACCTTTTCCATAGCATATTAATGCTATGGAAAGCTCTAGATTATAGGAATGCTAAGAATTAACTAAATTCTAGAATTGGACCTCTGGCCAGGTAAGTTACTGAGATCTGTTGATGAAAACAATGGCTGCATGAATGTGCAGTGTTGGTGCACAAGAGGGATCTCTATGTGTCTATCCACAAGGATCCATGGGAAAGAATACTTACTCCACTGCCCTACTAAAACATATACAGCCCAGACTCCTTAGCTGAGCCCTGAGTCAGCAGCAGGTGCTTTTCAACCACATGTCTAGGTCCTTCTGTGAACGGGTTCTTTATAGTTAAATAGACTCTGGAGGTGAAACTGTCATTACTTACCCACTAAAGAAATGAACCTGGAGACGTGGAAGAGAGAGGTCTCCTGTCTGTGAAAGCATATGGAAATGGCAGCAGAGTTCAGGTATAGCTATATTTATTAACCATTATTGATGCAGAACCACTTCATACTATATCAGAGTAGAATAAATTGGATCACAATGGGATGACAGCATCATCTAATCTAATATCAGTGTTGCTTAATAGTTACATTTTAGCTGCCAAGTTGGGTGCTGAGATTCTCTGCTCCCAGTGGTTCCAGTGGAGGATGAAAGCAGGAATAGTAGGTGCACTAACTTGAGGTACCCTCAGGCCTAAGCAAGGTGGGATGGAGTGAGTGAGATGATTTACTAATTTTCTGTGCTATCATAGCTGAAAATGCATCGCTTCAAGTTTTGGTAGATATGGATAGTAGGTTGGTTTTCGCAGAAATGGGAAAAATGATGGATCTTCTTTTTCTCTTTTTTTTTCCATCCCAAGGATTATGCACAATTTAACAAAATTATCATCTTTCTTAAATACTTTTTGTTCATCAACTTCTTGCAACTAGTGGATTGCCAGGCTGGTTAGAGACGGATGTAAATGGTTGTGTCTCTGGCCTCATGGGAGCTGACAGCTTTCGTTAGACATACTGAGTTAGGCATGAAACACACATAGATAAATGAGCAAGATTGAACATTAAAAGAGTAAATTAAATGAGGCTCAAACATTTTGTATAAAATGGCTGTTACATTTAGTTTTAGCATTCAGTGATTTCATGAAAGGGAGGAGATTTGCAGAGTTCTCCTGCTCAGATAGGTGACTCACTGAGGCAAGTTTTCTGGAAGTAACTACAGAAGAGCCTCAGAAAGAAATTCTCTCTGTAAGCACTGCTTCAGTTCCTCCTTCCCCACACCCCCATATACACACACTACTTTAAAATATTGGGAATTTTTATTTTGAATGGAAAACCCTGGATCAGTAGGAGCTAATAGGAAATAGAATTTTGTAGATTACTTGAGAACAGGCGTACTTCCTTTGGGGGCCAGAAATCGGACTTTACAATTTCCTATTGCTTAGCTGCAACAAACTTCAGCCAGCCTTTGTCTGGGGGCATTCCAGTACTTTCAAGATCATGCACAAGTTACTGTGATGTGCATCTAGAGAAGAGGGGTTCACGGTCTCCAGATCTTTCCATAAACCATAAAGGCCACGTGTTCTGAGAAATATGTGAAGATGAGAAAAAATGTTACCAAGCATTTCTGAGATTAGACTGAAAACATGCATCAGTTTATTTTTCATTGAGCAAAGGAAATCACACCTAATAAAGTATATGGTTTTAAAAAATCATATTTTTAAACACTTTATTGTTGAAAATATTACACATGTCCCCTTTTCTCCCCCCATTGACCCCTCAACCTCACACTCGCCCCTCCATGGCCTTTCACACACTCTTGTCTGTGTCCATGGGCTGTGTGTATATGCAAATAAGTTCCCCAGTTAATCTCTCCACCCTCATCCCTACCTAAAAAAAAAAATAATCATCTTTGCTGCAGAGATTAAGCATATTGAATCTTTAGGGTAGGATCTAATCCCAATGTAATTGATGCTCATAATTCTTCTTGAAACGTTTTCCAAGTAAGAGGTGTATTTAGGATCTAATGGTGTCCCATGTCCCTCAACATAGCCTTATGCTGGTTTCATTCCAGGAATTTTGAAGTACTATTAGTGGGAACTAAAAGTGTCTGTTTCTAAGAGAAATGTTGACAGAAGGGCAGGCTTTTGTGAAAGATAGATCAATATGTGAAAGGTATTTAAACTGCCATTACACTGAATTCTGGGGTAGTTTATCTTTGGAAGAACCACTGCTTGGTGGGTCTTGGTGGGGCTTGGTTCTGCTTGGTATGGTAACCATTTATTTCCATTTTACAGATTAGGACACTGAGACCAAAGGAGGACAAATAAATTGTTTCTGCCTGGTATTAGAATCAGTAATAAAATGCCAGACTTATTTCAGAGCTCAATTAGGATGGTAATACCTCTTTATTCCAAATGGATCCAATTGGGAAATCAGGAAATATACATCTGATTATATTAGAAACCCTAAAACATGTTCTTCTGGTTCCAATCTTCTCCATCCTTCTTACCTGATCTGGAACTGCCAGCACTCTTGTAGTGACCAGAGCCATTTGTCCTGAAGAGCAAGGAGTCACAAGAGGGCTGAATTCTTCCAGACCCTACCAGTGACCAGAGTGTGCCCTGAGGCATGGGCTTTGATTACCTTTAATGAGTATTCATAACTTCAAATGGTCCTAAAATGATCTGATTCTCTTTAATATGCTTTCGCCCCCTAAGCCCTTATTTGGCATTCATTTCTTTGTCCTCTAGGATCATGTATCTTGTGACTATACCTTTTGTGAGCAAAGGCTATATATGTGTAAATCTGTATAGTGACACATAGAATATGGGCCAAATGTGCAGAAAAGAAACAAATGTTTAAAAAGACCAAAGAAAAGAAACACCACCTTCACCTAAGCATATTGGAAGGTTCCATCAGAGAGGAAATGCAAACATTTGATGCAGTGTATGACACATCCGTACATTCCCGTCGTTCTTCTTTCTTGCTGCTGCCTATGAGTTTCATTTCCCCCTGTGCCATAATATTAATGTTCTTCCCCTCGCTGGCTTCCCAGCCTGGGGGTCACAGCTCCTGTTTCACAACATGAGACCCCCAGCCATAAATCTCCTTTAAATAATACAGACGGCAGGAGGGTCACTGTGGAGAGAGCCAGTCGGTCTGAACAAAGTGGCATTGATGCATGGCAAGTGGAACAGCTTGACCAGAGCCCTGCTGGACAGGTAGAGTGTGGAACAGCCTTTAGTTAAGGGGAGGGAGGCATGCGCTCTGCATGGTTCCAAAGAGCCAACCAGATCTGGTTCTCAGTAGGATTTGGCTGCCAATCACAGAGGCTTCCTGAGAACAATCACATCACCTCTTCCTGGCTCAGGCTGGAATGCCTGATTAACATAATTTGTGTTTGGAGGTGCAAACAACATCTCTGGGTATAAATCTGCATTTCTTGAGGCCTCTTCGACATATTTAAAATAAACTTGAAAGGTCAAGGGAAAAAATGGAGACTTATTTAACACTCTTTGTAATACTTTGAGCAATAAAACAAAATAAAAATTAAATAAACTTGGGCTGCCAGGGTGGAAGTGACAAGCACACGTGGTCGGAACACACCATGTGCTTGAAGGGAAGCTATTTCATTATTCCAGGACCGAGTATGGTTAACTCTAGGGGACCGGAAAAGTCGGGCTGAAATTTGAGCCTCATCTTGCAGAAGAGCTCCATTAGATGGGGAAAGAGATGAAGACTTAGCCAGGGATTTGTTTTTGTCAGCAAAAATTTTAACATATTAACACCATGGGCCAAGGTATCATGTTAGGACCATGTATCTTATGACTATACCTTTTGTGAGCAAAGGTTATAGATGTGTAAATCTGTATAGTTACACATAAAATATGGGTCAAATGTACAGAAATAATTAATTTGTGCATAAAGATATATAGTGATGTGTGTGTGAGAGAGACACCCCAATAATTTAGGAAATAATTGACAAGCATGTGCCATATAAATAATGTGCCATATAAGTAAAGATGGAGCTAGTGAGAAGAGCCACAGTGTTTCCTCTGATAGCTTTTCAGGATTTGTGTGTTGGTTGTCAGTTGCCAAACTGCAGTTCATTAATCTTCATCTGCCAAAGGGGTGTTGAGGCAAAGAGTAGCATCTCATTTTGTTGATGTTTCCTTGGACTCCTTTTTCTGCAATTACTTAGTCACACTTTTGAAAAAAGCCAATGTGGCTTTTAATTTCTCAATTACCTACCTTGTTATAGTGGTTGGGGAGGGGTTTGCATGGATGGGATTTCTAGAATCTACCATACACCTTGTAAATGCCCTGAGAAGAGGGTGTACATTAACTCACGGGATAATTATGCTGGTCTTGGTTCGTTCCACTCTGAGCATTTGTTATTTTTTAAAAATATATTTTATTGATTTTTACAGAGAGGAAGGGAGAGGGATAGAGAGTTCGAAACATTGATGAGAGAGAAACATTGATCAGCTGCCTTCCGCACACCCCCTACTGGGGATGTGCCCGCAAGCAAGGTACATGTGCTTGACCAGAATTGAACCTGGGACCCTTCAGTCCGCAGGCCAACACTCTATCCACTGAGCCAAATCAGTTAGGGCAGGGGCATTTTTTAAAAAATTAAATCTTTATTGTTCAGATTATTATAGTTGTTTCTCTTTTTTCGCCCCATACCTCCCCTCCACCCAGTTCCCATCCCACCCTCTGCCCTTATCCCGTCCCCCCACACTGTCCTCATCCATAGGTGTATGATTTTTGTCCAATCTCTTCTCGCACCCTCCACCCCTTCCCCCAATAATTATCAGTCCACTCCCTTTCTATGCCCCTGATTCTATTATATTCACCAGTTAATTCTGTTCATCAGATTTTTTATTCACTTGATTTTTAGATTCATTTGTTGATAGATATGTATTTGTTGTTCATCATTTTTATCTTTACCTTTTTCTTCTTCTTCCTCTTCTTAAATAATACTTTTCAGCATTTCATATACTACTGGTTTGGTGGTGATAAATTCCTTTAGCTTTTTCTTATGTGTGAAGCTCTTTATCTGACCTTCAATTCTGAATGATAGCTTTGCTGGGTAAAGTAATCGTGGTTGTAGGTTCTTGCTATTCATCACTTGGAATATTTCTTGCCACTCCCTTCTGGCCTGCATAGTTTCTGTTGAGAAATCAGCTGACAATCATATGGGTACTCCTTTGTATGTAACTATTTTTCTCTTGCTGCTTTTAAGATTCTCTCTTTGTCTTTTGCCCTTGGCATTTTAATTATGATGTGTCTTGGTGTGGTCCTCTTTGGATTCCTTTTGTTTGAGGTTCTCTGTGCTTCCTGGGCTTGTAAGTCTATTTCTTTCACCAGGTAGGGGAAGTTTTCTGTCATTATTTCTTCAAATAGGTTTTCAATCTCTTGCTCTCTCTTCTTCTGGCACCCCCATAATTTGGATATTGATACGCTTGAAGTTGTCCTTACACTATCTTCATGTTTTTAGATTCTTTTTTCTTTTCTGGTTGGGTGTTTTTTGCTTCTTTGAATTTCAAATCTTTGACCAGATTCTTGTGATCCTCTAATCTGCTATTGGATCTCTGTATATTATTCTTTATTTCAGTCAGTGCATGCTTAATTTCTAGTTGGTCCTTTTTTCATATTCTTGAGGGTCTCACTAGATTTATCAAGGGTCTCACTAAATTTATCGGCAGTTTCTAGCAAATTCTTGAAAAATCTTATAACCATGGTTTTGAACTCTATATCCAGTCGTTTGCTTTCTTCCATTTCTGTCATTTGTGATCTGTTTCTTTATCTTCACATTTTGGCTGCTTCCCTGTCTTTCTGTGCTAGGTGTCCTATATGACCCAGTGGCTCAGCCTCCCCAATTATCTGAGGTGGACACTCTCAGTGCACCCCTTTGTGGGTTTTGTGCCCACACAAAGGCTTTGTTGTAGCTAAGCCTTGATTGTGGTTGGTATCACTGGGAGGAATTGACCTCCAGGCCAATTGGCTATGAGAATCAGCTGTGTCTATGGTGGAAGAACTTCTGTGCTGGAGACACTCTTATGGGGCAAGACTTGCTTCAGTGGGGCTTTGGTGCTCAATGAGTCTGCCCCATGAGTGTGTCCCTTGTGGATCTGAGGAGTTGTAGTCTGGATGGTCCCACTCTGACCACTGGGTACACTGGCTCTTGGATCTCTAAGGAGGTGCTAATTTAGCTTCTGCCTGAGGCTACCCAGCAGGAGCTACAGAGAGATCTGCAGATTCCTCTTCTCTCTTTGGGGTTTGGAGGTGTCCAGATGAGGCGAAGCTATGAAGCAATGCAAGCTGCTGTGGGGTCTTGGGCCTTCTTTTGGATGTTCTGGGTCTCTCTGACCTAGCTGCAGTTTGTTACGTAATTTTAGATTGCAAAGGGCCAGGCCATTCATATGCAAAAGCCTCTGCACACAGCTTGGATGGGGCAGGGTCTCAGGGAATCAACAGGGTGGAGCAAACAGCTATGGCTGATTCTCAGCCCTGCCCTAAGAAGCCCCAGGTCTCAGTGTCCTGCGGTAATTGCTGCAAACACCTCTGAGAGAAAGCCACCCTCAAGTTCTGCCCAATGCCAGACGGTCCAGTTTCTCCCCATATGAGTCTAGGTCCTCAGAGAATCACCTGGAACTGGAGTTCAGAGCAGTTGGAGCTTGTCTCCCTCCCGATTAAAAAAGACCACCGCGTCCTCAGTTGCCAGCCCTTTCTGCGTGCTCCTCCGTACCTCTGCACTTTACTTCTGCACCTCCTCTGAGTCTCAGTGTGCTTTTCTCTTTCCTTGTAGCTGTATAATTTCCACTCAGCCAGCCTTCCTGTGGTTCTGGATGATGTCCATTTTGTCTTTTGGTTGTAGTTTTGAAGTGGTTGTGTGAGGCAGCAATTTCAGGTGTTTACCTATGCCGCCATCTTGGTTTCTCTGGTTAGGGCATTAAAAAAAAATTGTTGACATTAATTGCTGCTGTAATGTCATAATTGCTCAAAAGATATACATTTGGCTAATGGTGGTGGTGAAGGAAGAGAACTGATTCACTTCTTACTCATTTAAAATAACAAATAATATTGATTATTCAACAATTCATCTAATGGAACTAGGAGACCCATGAGCTTTGGAAGGTTTTAGATATCGTTAACTTCCTAGACTCCTGCTTATATTCAGAAAATTTTGGTTTTTGAATTTATTTAGTTTTACACAGGTCATCTCAGAGATGAGCTAATGTCTTACAAAGTGACTCTAAATGTCAGTGGAACATTTGATGATAGTCTAAAATACATAAGCATTTTCTCATATTTGTAAGCCATGTGCATAATTTTGGCCTTATCTTTTTTACTTCATTAATAAATGTATATTTGCAGTTCTGTGAAAAAGCTACTTTTTTTTCTTCTGATTTTGTTTATTTGGGTGACTTTTCAGACCTTCTGTGTGCCTGTGCTATCAGCCTGCACCATACTTCCCTCCTGGTGCCAGCTACCCCCTGTTTACCTGTCTGGGTCCCCATTGGAATGACTGCTGGCTGAAGGCAGAGATGATTTCTGTCTAGTTCACTATTTTACGCCTGGTTTATGCCCTACTGAATGCCTAGGTTTTCTTGGTTTTAGCATCAAGAGTCCCAAACCCAGGGTGCTCCAGAGTTCCAAGCCATCTTGGCCCACAGATGCTTGTCAGTATCCCTAGATAAATGAATCTCTCCATCCTACAGAGCTGAGAGTTAGGTGAGAGGAAAGTGTACTCAGCTCCTGTTGAACATGAGTCAGCATCATCTTCTTGCTGATGATGAAGGAGGGGGTGGGGGCGGGCCGGGACTGTATCTTCTCTGTTTCTTTGAATTTCCCACAGTGGCCTAGAAACCCTTTCAAGGTAGAACTCAATCAAATGCTACACAACACGTGATCAAATACCCAGCTGTTCTGTAGTGTAAACTCAGGCTCTGTTCCTTCCTGGCACCATGAGGCCTCTTGAACTCCTTGCTCTATTATCATTCTCCATGATCCTCACTCATAAAATGGGGGCGATAGCAGTACCTTCCTCACAGGGCTGGTGCCATGGTTCACTGAGTCAAAGGATAGAACAGTGTCTGCTCCATGTGGGTCAGGCGCATGGTGTGTGCACACTATTTCTCCTCTTCCCCTGCACCCCACACCACCTCCATCATGAGACAAATGTTGAACATGAAGGTAGGGGACAGTCTTTTTGGCGACATGTCCTGCTAGACTGAATTTGGAGTTATTGTGGTATACAGTAGTTTGCCTGGAGAAAGAATACCCTTTCCTGTGTATGACTGGTTTCTGAAATGCCGCATCTGTGTCACCCACAGTCTACTTGACTTCCGTCCACTTTGCTGATGTTGGAATGATAGGCAGTGGGGCAAGCACTCGGTTAGAGGTGGGATAGGGAAACTGTTGCTCACAGATTCACGTCCAGGGTGAACATGAAACAAACCCAGGCTGGCTAAGAGAGAAGCTCTGAAAAGAAGTGTATCCTATATTGATTCTGTCTTTACCCCTCTCTCCTCACCATATTATCCTCCCCAGGCTAGGACCTGTGTAGGTCAGTTGCAAAGTTCCTATGCTGCTAATCTCAAAGAGACGAAAAGTATACTTGGGTTAAATGACGAATCAATCAGGAGCGATTTATAAATAGCTTCTTTTAATGAAGTCATGTGTTTCATGGAAATAATCTCATAAAAGTGACTGCTGTAGTTTGCTCCCCTCCTCTCTGTCCCTGTATCCTTCCTGCTACCAACTAAATGGGAAAAGGGCAAAGGTTTCCTTACAGGTTCCTTGTTTTCTTCATCTTTCCGCCGGCAAGCAGCAGAATAGAGAGGAAGTGTCGCTATTTTGCCTTTGGAACTTTAGTCATTAAATCCCCTTTGCCCCAGCCCTGGTGTTGCATATTTCAATAATGAGCAAGAGAAATTGTTTTATGGCAGTTTAATAAAAGCAGAAGACAAATGTTGCTTCTGTGCAAAGGAACTGAATTACACACTTCATGAACCAAATTAGTACCACAACATTTGGCTTTGTTCAAAAGGTGATACACATTTATGGGCCCATTTTTCAGCAAGATAAATATGGCGCAGGCCAAGATTTCCCTGAAGTAAATATTGTAAATAATAAAAGACTCTGCCAAGGAAAGCTGAGAAATGACTTAATCCTTACCCAGTTATGCTGCGATGCCAAGATGCCACTGTCCAGACTCTCAAACAAACTGCCCGTTTAGTCAACTCATCTCATGATTAAGAGAGTGCAAGGCCCTTTAATTTCCCAGTAATACTCAATATTCCTCAATTCTGGCCTTAAAAAAATATTCACATAGGAGCCAGGGCATTTTATAGCATCAGTAGATTTGATTACCAAGTAACAAAATATATTTTGAGGGCAGTTTGGAGTCACACTGCAGAAATGTTTATGTGAATAGGTGCAAATTGGGAGACTTTTACAGAAAGTAAAAGCTATCACTCTGGGTCTAACCCGCATCCTCATTTAGTTTCAGCTTATTTTAGTTTGATTTCAGCTCACGTTTTCTGCTAGCAAAATGGTCTGAATGTTTTTGTTCCCTCCATGCCGATTATCCTGTGAGAAGCTGGGGTGGTGAAGAGAATGCATTGAGATACTCAGGTTAATGTGAGAATTCACAGAGTAAGCCGGTACAAGCCATCCATCCCACTTCAGGGCATGTCACAACAGCTCCTGTAGCAGGGTCTGCTGTTGTCTTAGTGCTAGAGGCCAATGTAATTGCTGCCCAATAGAAATGGGTTGAGTGGTGAAGTTTGAGACAGTCATTAGGGAGTGGTGGAGACTGGGATAAACTGGTGAGCATGTGTCCTGTCTACGGATGCAGCCTCTGCTGAGCCCCAGATAATTGTTGCCATATAGGAATGTGGAACTAGTATTGCTGGAATGCCTCATTTCCCAAGAAATTTGGGAAATCTTGTTTTTTTTCCCCTGTGAAATCTTCTGATTTTTAAATGCTAGTCACTAAAAAAAGCAAAAAGCAAGCAAACAAAAAAAACAAACAAACAACAGCAATAACAACAAAAAGGCTTGTATCCCAAATAAAACAAAGGCCATGCATGGGCTCAGAGTTTGTGACTTCTGCTTTGCAATTTAGGGTCCAAAATAGAGCAAAACAAGTACACCGTGATGGACAGCATTAGGTCCTGGGGCTGAGCTAAAGACAGCAGCTCACATTGTGTCAGGCTCTGTCCTAAGTTGTGCGTGGTTTACCTCATTGAATCCTTCTCCCCACTGTCAAGTAGGCATTATAAGTAGGTACTAGTATGTTTCCAATTTCACAGATGTGGAAACAGGCCCAACAGGCTGAGGTGGGATTTGAATTTAGATCAGCTCTGTGAGCTCTTCTTAAGCACCAACCTGCACCTTGATTTGGTGGGGACAGTGGAATTGCAGGTACAGTAGAATAGGACTCAGGGACTTGGGTCTTGGGGTCTTGGTTTTACAGCCACCTTCCTTTGAGACTGGGTTCTTTATCTGAGGACATCCTGAGCCTCTGTGTCTCACTGTATCAAGTGGAGATAATACCACCTGCTCGATTTACCTCACAGAGTGTGGGGAAGGATGACATCAGAAATAAGTGCAGAAGATTGTGGAAAATTATAAAGTACTCTGTCAACATGAGCAGAGATGGGGTAGAGCTCATAATTAATCAGAAGACACAAAGAGGTGAGACTGAAGCCGCTGATTGTCTTTGGATCAAATACAATTAAAAAGCAATCCTTTCTTGAGTCTTCAACTCAATAAAGTGTCTATTTGTAGAAGTGGCTTAAAACTGAACTCACTTTGAAAATTAATCAGCCAGCTAATGGCTAGGAAGTTAGCAGCCTGCATGTATTTTAAGGGAAAAAGAGCAAAAGAGAAAGAGATCCACCAAACGAGTTAACAGCCTATTGTCTACCAGACTTGCCACAGGGAGGACAGAACATGAAGGCCCCCCACTGCCAGGGCCTTCCACACCCCCTAATCAAGGACTCCCCTTAGGAGAAGCCAGAAAGAGAGGCCATTGCTAGCTGACATGAAACTGTTCATTGATGCCGGCTAGTGGAGGAAATGCATCATGATCACACTAAGCAGTTGAAGAGGAAAAGGGAATAGAGACACATAGAAAAGGTGCTGGTAAATACCCAAAGGAGATGCAGAAAGCTGTTTATGAGTATAAGTAGTGAGTAATCTTATTTATGAACTAGGTAAGTTGGTGCACAAAAATTTGTGCACTCAGAGCGGGGGCGTCCCTCAGCCAGGCCTGTGCCCTCTTATAGTCTGGGACCCCTTGGGGGATGTCCACCTGCTGACTTAGGCTCGCTCCCTGGGGGATCGGGCCTAAACTGGCAGTCAGACATCCCTCTGGCAACCCAAGAACCCTTGGGGGATGTCCACTTGCCAGCAGGGAGCAGGCCTAAGCTGCAGTCGGACATCCTTACCACTGCTGAGGAAGTGGGAGACCCCATCACTGCTGTGCTGGCAGCTGGCAGCCTGGCTTGTGGCTGAGCAGAGTTCGCCCTGTGGGAGTGCACTGACCACCGGGGGGTAACTCCTGCATTGAGCATCTGCCCCCTGGTGTTTAGTGTGTGTCATAGTGACCAGCCATTCCCAGTCATTCTGCTGTTAGGGTCCATTTGCATATTACCCTTTTATTATATAGGATAGAGGCCTGGTGCATGGGTGGGGGCCAGCTGGTTTGCCCTGAAAGGTGTCCTGGATCAGAGTGGAGGTCCCACTGGGTTGCTTGGCCAGCCTGAGTGAGGAGTTGATGGCAGTTTTCAGGCTGGCTACAGCCTTGGGCTGGAAGCAGGTATCTGGGATTTATTTAACTTCTATAATTGAAACTTCGTAGCTTTGGTCCGGCTGGAAGCCTGAGTTGCCCCTGGCAAACCAGGCTCCCAGGCCCTCCTTGAGTGGAGGCCATGGTGGCTGGAAGCAGGTATCTTGGGTTTATTTATCTTCTATAATTAAAACTTTGTAGCCATGAGTGGAGCCCACAGCCAGCCAGGGCAGGCGGGAAGCTTGGCTTCCTCCATTGCCGGGGGCAATGCAAGCCTCCTGCTCGCTCTAGCTCTGTGGCTGCCACCATCTTAGTTGGGTTAATTTGCATATCTGATCCTGATTGGCTGGTGGGTGTGGCTTGTGGGTGTAGTGGTATGGTCAATTTGCATGTTTCTCTTTTATTAGATTAGATGAATGAGCTGACATGGGGAAGGGGAGCTTTGTGGATTCGAATCACATCCCCAAAGAATAGGCTTCCTCATGGAAGGGGCTCTTTCCTCATTAACATCTGTTTTTTTCTTCATACCTGCATCTCCAGCTAATGGTGGTACCAATTTGTCCTCTGAACTTTGATTCAGAAGATCCAAGCTCTTTTCACTTTGCTTCAGGAAACTTTTTTCTATGCTTTCTAAATGACTTGTTTATCCTCTTCTTCCCTCTCTCACTCCTGCCTGGCAAAGTCTCTAATACCGCTTTCATAGGAACTCTCCCATCTTTGAGCTTTGGTCTCACCACCCCCATATGGAACCTTTGCTCACTCTTCTCTGAAAACAATTGTGTGTCTTTGGGGACCATGCTGAAATCTGCTCTGCTCCTACAAGAAGTGTTTTTGGCCTCACTCTATTTTGATCACTCCATAACTCAAGTCAGTTTAGGATTTGGGCAGAATCCCTTCAATAATACCCTTGTTCTGTTATTGATTTGTAAATATTTTAGAGGTGGAGTTTTGATTGTATCTTGGGGTTATTTCCTAAATTGTGATAGGACTTCTTGTTAGCTTCCTAAGATTTTCTTCTTGTTTTCCATAGCCATAAAAAAATACACATACAGAAATATTAACTCTCAATAAATGGAGGGCAGCATACTGTAGGGGTAAGAGCATGGGTTTTTGAATTAGAAAATTTGGTTTTGGATCTCCTCTTCACTACTTAATGTTAGTATAAACCTAAGGAAGCACAACCTCTCTAAACTTTGGTTTTCCTATCTCTAAAAAGGCAGTTAAAAGAATACCTGCATCATATACCTAACATATACCTAGGTAAAGTATCTAATGTGTGTTTTTGTAAATTCTTAATGAATGCTAGCTATGATTATTGTGATAATGCTAAGTATTTGTTGACTGACTAAATGTATTGCTCTTCCTGGCACATAATTAGCAGTTGTGCTCAGTCAGGGCTGGGTGTTGAATGAATGAATGGATGAACAGATGATTGAATGAATCCATGAATTCACTTGAGCCAGAAGACACAGATATGTTCACTCATTTATTGTTAACTACCTACTGAGTAGCAGCTGGGAATATAGCTGTGAACAAGACACACACACATACACACACACAATGCCCCTGTGCTCATGAGCTTAAATCCTAGTGGAGGCAGATAGGTAATAAGCAAATTAAATAAATAATGCGGCTAAGTTTTCACATGATAAGTTTCAGTCATGGTAGGTGAGTGTGAGGAATATTAGAGAGAACTAGCAGTATTTATCTTATAATCAACCCAGAGGAGACTAGTGAATGGGTTCTAAGGTCCAATGAGATGTATGAGAGAGAGACATGTTCTCTGTTACTCCCAAGAGCAAGAACCAGATCCAAATGATGGAAGCCAACAAGGAAACTGAATTTGAGTCTAATTGAGACATTTCTAGTTCGGTAGTCTAGGAGTAACACAGACTACCCCTGGGGGCAGGGCATATGTCATTAGAAGAGGATGCCAAGTAGGATCTGAGGGACATATTAACATCATTTATAAGGTTGCTTTGGAGAGAATCTCTAAGGTTATTTCCAGTGTAAAGATGACCCAGTAAACAAAAGAGGATGGCACCTGGGGAGAAGTTGTGGTAGAATGGGAAGAACACAGGCTTTCTCAGAGGATTCAGATTCCATGGTCTGCTTACTATTTGTGGAACTTTCCTTAACTTCTCTCAACTTTGCTTTCCTCCTCTGTAGAATGGGAAGATTCATAGAAATGAAATGAGGATTTAGCTAACTAAGGCATGTAAAGTACTTAGAGTAGTGCTTGGAGTCCAATCAATGGCAGTTGCTATTGCAATAGATATTTTGGTGGTTATTGTTATTATCACCAAAATTGGGAGCAGTCAACTAGGGTTCTGCTTTAGGGGACCTTCCTGCTGAGGCAGTGACTGAGGAATCAGTCAAGGCACTAGTTTAAAGGTAGATGAGGAACAGGTGGTAGCTGTCTTGTTACAAAAATGAAAAATTGAGTACATGCTCCAATTCCCAGGCCTGTGCTCAGGTCACCACCCAATCAGAACTACCCAGAGAGCTCTTTCACCTCCCGAGTGACAGTCCTTTTCTCATTTTGTCCCCTTCTGAGCTTCCCTTAGTGTTAATAAAAATTTGACTTCAATAGGAAAGAAACAGCTGGAGTAGAAAGAGATGGAGGAATAAGGACACAGTATGATTTGTTTCTACATCTCCCCTTTCCTCCCTGAGCTTAGCATCCCATGTCTTCAGGGAGGTGGCCCTGACGCTATACTCATATATGCCTTTGGATCTACACATCTTTGTGTAAAATATAACCCCAGAGGGGAAGAAAATAAGATCCTCTTCTTCAATAAGAATCTGTCAATTATTCTGGTCCAAAATAACTTCCTGTGAAAATGCCCTGCAGAGGCAGGAAGCAGCTCCCAAACAGAAGAAGCACAAGACACATCTGGAGAGAACCCAAGCCGGGAACCTGAAGGCCTGACCATCTGCCAGAGGGCCAGATGCTGCTGCTGGAAGCCTCTTGCCTCCCGGCTTGTCATCTGGGTCCGATGATGCCATCCAAAAGAAGGACCACAGAGTGGGAGGGCAATGAGCAATCCATCTTCTCCCACTCACAGTTTTTAATTGTGTGACATGGCCCGGGGGGGTTGGGGAAGGGGATGACTTGGGGAAGGGGATTAATAGTTTGCCCACAAAACCGCACCTTCTTCATGGAAAAGGCCATCCTACAACAGATGGCTCTGACCACCCAGAATGTATAGAAAATCATCCCATTAAATATTCCTCCCTTATTCTTTACTCTGAATAGGACGGACGAGGAGGCTTAGCTGTGGAGTTGTCAGTGGGAACTGCCATCTTCTGTGAACTTGGGAGTGTACTGAGAGTTTGTAAGCAGTTTCACTGGTCATTATATTATAGGGTTTCCCCTATTGCAAATGTTCTTCCTATTAACAGCTTTGGTGTCTGATTTTGGTCAAAGCAGATCATTGGGATTCAGAGGGATATCCTCTTCTTTTTCCATTGCAGAGGCAATCAAGGGTCGGTGCCTATGGCACTCATAAAAGGGAAATGATCAAAATCACGCACAGCAAAAGGACTATTATGTTCCGGATGAGATGCCTGCTTTGTGTGATTCCTACCATTCAGGAATGTCTTTCTGCCACATAATTGCTCCCTGACAGACAGATTTACCTGGTAAACGTGTAAAAAAATGGTAAATGAAGTAGTATTCTCTCTTACACTGGCATTACATGTTTTATGCTAAAGCCATAGGCACCTAGGACAGTTTTAGCGAGGGTGTGTTTTCCGTGCCAGGAAATGGCTGTGAATTATGTTTTTATACTAGTGTATGTGTGCTTTAACTTACAAACAATTGCAGGACTTTCTAGGTGCATGTCAGGCATAATTTGTGTTAATTTTAAGGAGGCACCCATTGGAATAGTTTAACACATCATTTTTAATCTCACATAATGATTCAGATACAGGATTACATAACGCAAGAATTGGGAGAAGGTGAGCTGCATTCAACAATATCAGGAAAATTATCTAAGTCTAAACCGTTAGGCTGCTGGTAGTTCTGCATTCATTAGGAGAATGACTAGGGAAAATTGAGCTGGCACTATGTTGTCACCGTTCATTGTAAGCAGGTTAGGGTGTCACTGGAGAGGGACAGTTTTAAGTTTCATCTCAGGAGTTTTCAAAGGACTGGTAGGACCACAACCTCAGACTGTCTTACTGCCCTGAAACATGGGTTCTTCCTGAGACTCATTGTTATTTTGTGTTGCAACTTCTGCTAAGAAAGGTTGCTCTTCCAATAGAAAAACTAGGTCCCTAAGAGACAAAAAGATAATCTGCTGCTTAATGTGGGGATGACAATCACACTGAGTGTAATACTAGCTGTGGAAAGTCTGAGGTTTTGAAAATAGCAGAAGTGGAGAAAACAAAAAAGTGATGTCAATTTATATTCAAAATTGTCTTCTATTCTGTTAAGACTGACAAATGTCCCACTTAGGGAAACCTCTGGTATTGGGTAGATGGAAAGAAATAAAAGCTACTTTATGAAAATGAAAAGAAATATCCTATTTCAAGATTGGGACAAATGCCTCAAGGCTCAGCGGTGAAAGGACTTCTGGTTCTGGTTGGTGGTTCAGCTCCAGGACTTGAGCACATTGGACTCAATGAGTAATTTCTGAGACAGTATAGTGAGGGGCAAACACTTTTCTGTCAGCATCAGAAATTCTTATGTCTGGTGTCAAGTGTTTAGCAATGGTGTGGAACAGTTGCCGATGCAAATATTGGTAAAAGGGGAACACCTGGAGCTATGAAAAAGGACCAGGGGGGCTATTCAGACCCAGATGATGTTTCTAGTGTCCAGCAGCTGGCTACCTACTTTCTATAACGATAACACCATGTTTGATATTTTTTTAATGTTTCAAAGACCAAGGGTAATCTTAAAAGTCATGGTCTTTAAATAGCAAGAGATTAGATTCTTCTGGGGAACTGGACTCTGCCAACATATTTCCTTTTACACAGTTTCAGGATTAGCAATGACCTTACAATGGCAAATAGTCATAGGTAGTGTTTGTCAATCACTCTGGACACATTGCCTGTCACCTTTCATGCATCATCTCATTTCCTCCTCCTCAGAACAGGTACTATTATTATCCCCATTTTCGATTGCTGAAGCTCCCCTACTCTTTACGGATTGAGACAAGACATTATTCTCCTTTCCCCAGCTAATCGTTTTATAAAAGGAAGGTGAAAGTGACTTAGTCAAAACAGCCATAGAGACGGTGGTAGAACTTAAATCTGAATCAATCTTGTGGCTCCAGGTCAGTGCTTTTTCTGCCCTTGGATGAGAGCTCTTCTAAAGTTGCTTGCATGTAATTAACATGGTCAACTTGAGCATGTTATATTATTTCATGTATATATTAGTTCTTCTTTTGAATTAGATGAGAACAATGATGCTTTTATTTGTTCCACAGTTGTACTGAGTGGCTAATGGGTCCTTAATCAGTACAAACTGACTGCTCAACGTGTCTCTTGAGTTAAATGTACCTTGAGCTGAAGTCAAAAGCCCCAAATTTCAACTCTACCTCCATTACTGCCTGGCTGTATGACCTTGGACACATCCCTGAAATTCTAGTGGAACCACCTGGAAAGGTTGGGTAGAGAAAGAGGTATCCAGTTTGCTCCTGATTTTCTAACTAAAGAAATGGGATGTCTAAAGTGGGAGACCTTTAGGGTTTTTCTCCAGAAAAAGTTTTAAAAAACTTATTCGAGTCATTTGGGCTACAGAGACAATTGATGGAATAATGAAAGAAGGTGGCAATATCCTGGAAAACAAAGCAACCATCCATGTTGCATCCAATATACCCTATGTGTGTAAATATGTACAACACATGTGCACAACAAGAGGAACAAGAACTTTGAAATAATACAGTTTAAATCCCAGCTTCTGCCACCTAGCTGTGTGGTCTTGAACAATTCAAGCTTCTTAAGCTTTGATTTCTTCATCAGGAAACTGTGGGTAATAACACTGTCTTAAATGAGATTAAAGGAGAGAATTACAAAAACAACCAGCTCTTGAGGCATTATGAGTCATCAAAAATGGCAGCTATGACTCCTATTATTGAATGAATATTTATGAGTAGTCAGTCTTTTAGAAATGTGTATAAAGACTAAGGAGACCCAACAAAGTATGGACAGCCTTCTGGATGCTCACTATCTAATCTACAGGAGATGAATTAAAAAAGACAAAACAACACAACGTACTTACTATCAAGATAAATAGTATTGAGCAAAAGATAAATGAATATTCTGTGATCTGGTCTCCACATAAGATTTCATGGTGGCCCTCAAAAACTCTGGATCCTTAAGTGGTTAAGGAATACTTTATTGTGATTGCAAGTGATTTGAAACTTGCCTCAGAGAAGGGTAAACGATTAATATATTTTCTTCTTTTGTTGTCTTTGAGTGTTAAGGATCTTTTCTTGTTCAATCTACCTTTGCCCTCATCATTTTTCATGTGTTATTTATTGTGCAGAGTAATTTGGAATTTCACTGTTCTTTCCTGTATTCTTTGGACCCCCTCCTCTTCTTTGCCTCTCTTATTTTTGCTGCATCAAAAATGCATTTCAAGAGAAGAAATGCTTACATGTGTCAATAGTTCCAAAAGTATAATGTGGCTGATTTCGGGAATTTTATTTTTGGAACTTGGAAGCTGCATGTCAACAGCTGGTTGGGGAACATGAACTTCAGATATGTTTACAGACTGGGAGAGGTTTCTACCTTTGTCTCAAGGGATCCAGGTTAGAGATCAGGTTGTTTAGGCTAGCTGTCTTCAGAATTTCCCTTGGCTAGATCACTACTTCCTATCCAAATTACTCACTCTTCTCCTCTCAGAAAATATCTTATTCATTGATTATCCTCCCCTGAAATGACAGCATTGTCTTCAGTCCCTGATCTGGGTGGGTGACTTCACTTCTTTAAGCCTCAGCCTACTCATCTGAAGATTGGGCATAATATTTGGGGTTGCTGTGAGTGCTAAATGAGATGATGCATATAAAATGCTTAGGGTACATAGCAAGCACTCAGTAAACATTCATTGATTTATTATCATTATTATAAAACACTCCCCAAATACTATTTTTTTACTGCCTTTTTATACTTTTAGAATGCTATGCAAAGTACTTTGCTGATAGCAAGTGCTCAATGAATAATGTCAATGACCACCATGTCCTACTGGCATCTCACTTATTGATGTTTAGAGACCTAAAAAGGAAAATGATAATCCATTTTCTTCAACTGGCAAATGAGAGAATTTGGACAAGGTTCTTACATACTGAAATTGATTTTGGTATTCATTATAAACTTTTAAAATTCCATTTAGTGTTCCTAGTCATACATTTCAGTGATGAAGTATTACATAATATGCAGTATGTGTAGTATTTGTGCCATATTACCTTTCTAATACTTGAAGAACTCTGAATTATAAAACAAATCTGGTTCCATAAATGGGCTCAGACTTAGAGACGTGGAGGAACTTGTACTTTGGAATGCTTTCACATACATTAGCCCATCTGATGGATTGCAAAAGTCCATTGAAATTGGCAGGGCAGGTGTGAGCTCTGTTTTACACATGAGGGAATGAAAATTCAGGGAAGTGATGATCTGCCCTTCTGACACAGTAAATGCTGAAGTCTCATGTCCTTTCCACCACACTCTGCTCTTCTCTGTGATGTCGAAAGAACAACGAATCCTGTCACCAAGGCCATGGAGGAGGTGATATTGGGTCTGTGCCTTAAAGGATGGATCACTGTGCAAATCTACCAATAACTATAGAAAGGGAGGGACTGGTGCGTCTTGCCTTGGGACCTTCTCAGAGTCACGGAGAATAATCTGCCTCTTGACTTAACCCAGGGTAATCTCAAGAGCTATGAGCAACAAAGAGGAGAAAAAATTCTGAAAGGGATAAAAACATATTTAGGTATTAGGAGAATTTTACTACATTTTCTCATATTTGTGAATATAGATAATTTTCAAGGACCAAATTAAAAAAGAAAATCAAATATCCTTTTCCTTAACTCAAGCTTGAAAAAAGAACAGAAATCAGATTTAATTCAAATAATACATATTCTTTCAGCATTATATTTTTGCATCAGAATTGTATGAGGAAGTTTAAAGTTTTCTTCATTATGCAGTATATATTCCGCAGATAGCATGTTAATTTTTTATTAGTAAT